>OX393557.1:21860942-21938442 GCA_947650365.1 Chamaelirium japonicum | reverse complement strand
TTTGGGGGGCAAAGTCAAAATAACCCTACAAATAATGATAATAGTGTACCCAATGATCTTTAAAATTTAGGGTAAATTACTCTTTGGCCCCCTGAAGTTAGCTAAAAAACACTTAACCCCCTCACCAAATCACTCCCTAAAGTTTGAAATTTATAACAAGGCTGAAGTCAAGTGTTGGGGTACAAAAGGCTTTTTAGATGAAGGCTTGACTTTTTAAATTGGGGTGTGATAACTCTGGATCCCACATGTTAGTATTCCACCCCAATAGGTCCTCTCTCTTTTGCTTTGAAAGGCACCGAAACTTCAACACTGCCTTGATTAGAAGTAGGCAAAGTAAGATCAGTACATACCTAGATGATAGGATATGTTTTGGTGCTTATGTCTATGTTATATGAAATGTCATTTGACGAATTTCATTGGAGTTTGCCAAATCAAGTGATGATTTAGGTTTTCCAAGTTGTTTGTGATGACAATAAAGGGTGATTTGTCTAAAAATTTATGAACAAAAAAACATCTACTTTGTTTTGTACCATATTTTTGTGCAAAATCTTAAAATTCTGTTGGTATCTTTATTCAAAAGTATGCATTCATCTCATATGCAGTCATTGTTACAAGTGCATTTATTGTTGTGTTGGGCACAAATTTATTTGATATAGCACACCACCGCTGAGATAATCCCCAATCACCTTCTTTAATATCCATAGGGAAAAGGGATCCTAAGTTTGGAGATGTCCAACCAAGGATTTCGAGGGTTACTGCTCGGCCTCATTGAGTTGAGCGTGTAGTTGCTTGGGCTGTAATTGATGGCACCTGCTGAATAAGCCGAATGAGGAGGAGATGGTAAGCAACTTTTGTTATTGGGCTGTATGTATTGGCACAATGGACTTGAACATGGAGAGACGAGGAGTGACATGTTCATTCTCGATGCTGTAGGAAATGAAACAATACTTATTATATAAAATCGTATCTTCACTATGGGTTCTTAAATGCTTCAGGAAATGAAATAATATCTTCACTATGTATGAAACCATACTTATTGTTCCCCATTTGCTAATTCACAAATTTTTTTTCCTAGAATATGCTCAAAGCTTCTACTAGAATTAGCCTCCAATCTTGCTATAAGGCTGCAAGCCTGGCCTCCTATTGCGACTCACTGTTTTGATCATTCGTGGTTTGATGTGAATGGTTCCCATGAGTACGGTTTCCCTATTTGAGATACTATGCTTCATATTAGTACACGTGAGGGCATGCACCGGACCATGCTTTCATACTGATCCAAGGGTTGTATCATTGGCGACACTTAACAGAAAGGAAAGATATACAAGGAGAAAGAGAGACACTGAGAGAATGGGAGGTAAACCTCCCAAAAATCCTTAAATTAATTTATTCTTTGAAGGAAGCTTGCATGATTACAATAGGTACAGGAGAATATAGTTAAGGCATCTGTGATAGACTAAATCAGTCAAAGCCTGAATTTGTCGAAATGAAGACACATATCCAGTATAACCGTTGCATCACTTAGGTTCTTTTTTTTGGTGCTATTACATCTTAGGTAAAAGTGTATACATGTTGTGCGATGTGGCCGACCATTGTTCGGTGGTTTGCATTCATTATTTTTAGTAACATCACCCATCTCAATTTTATTAGCAGCATCTTTTAACTGATCAGGTAACCATATTAAAATCCTGGAAAAACCCAGTACAAACTGACTATAATTTACTGTTTCTATTACAGACTTACAGTGCTGTAGACTGTACGTTTAAGAAAGTTTGGGTTTCAGTTGCTTTGCACTCTTAGTTTCAGGCTTCACTTTACGCATTTTCTTATCAATTCCCCAGATCTCTGATTGAGAGATTTTTCCGATGCTATGTTTTTCCACTCTGGTTTCTTTGGTTCCAAGATCCTGTCAAAATTTTATGGATCCCTTGCCTTGCTGCAGCAATCTTTGAAAATGTCTCGCCGATACGACAACCGGACCACGATCTTTTCGCCCGAGGGGCGGCTGTACCAGGTGGAGTATGCAATGACCACGATCTATGTTCCAGTTACTGCTCTCCAATATGCTTCAGTTACTGTGAATGATTGATCTATTACTCAGTTGCTGACTCTCTAATAGCATTAAGTTTCAGCTACTGACATATAAAACATTTGTGTTTTAGTTACAGCCCAGATTCGGTCACTGACTCTCCAATCTTTTGGTTTCGATTGATTATAGAAAAAACCAAATGAGGATTCAACCATGTAAAAAATGTTTGGGGTTGGGCCAAATGTTTGGAGTTAAGCCCCAGTTGAAGGCGCACTTGGCCGGGTTCAACTTCATACTGTACCTCCGCAAGGTTGCGAAGGTTTCCTCCAAGTCTTGCATATGCGTATCCTCAGCCTGACTCTTCACAAGCAAGTCGTCGACGTAGACCTCCACGTTCCTTCCGATTTGGTCGATGAACATCTTGTTCACCAGCCTCTGGTATGTCGCTCCCGCGTTCTTCAGCCCGAAAGGCATCATCTTGTAGCAGAAGAGCCCTCGGCCCGTGACGAAGGTCGTGTGCTCCTGGTCTTCCGGATTCATGGGGATCTGGTGATAGCCCGAGTACCCGTCCATGAACGAGAGCCTCTCGTGTCCCGCCGTGGAATCCACTAGGGTATCGATGCGTGGTAGCGGGTAGCTGTCCTTTGGGCATGCCTGGTTGAGATTTGTAAAGTCGATGCAGACCCGAATGGCTCCAAACTTCTTGGGGACGGCGACCACGTTAGCGATCCACTTCGGGTACCGAGCCTCTCTGATGATGCCCGCTCGTAGCAGCTTCTTTACCTCCATGTTGACAGCTGCTGCTTTTTTCGGTGCTAGCGACCGGGGCTTCTAACGTACAGGTGCAGCTCCTTCTCGAATGTTGAGGTGATGACAGGCTACCTCGGGGTGGATGCCTGGCATATCTTCAACTGACCATGCGAACACGTCCAGGTTTGCCTTGAGAAATGCCGTCATAGCTTCGGCATGATGCTTCGGCAGCTGCGACCCGAGAAAAGTTATCCTCGGATGGCCCGCTTCTCCTAAGTCCACGGGCAGAATTGGCTCGACGGCAGGCGACTCCTCCCACTCCGTGTTCGGGCTCTCCGACTCGTCCGGTTCTTTAGATTCAACCGGTCGGTCGGTCTTCTGAGGGTGCGTCATCTTGTTCAGCTCTTTAACTTCAGCTGGTAGGTCAGTCTCCATCGGGTCGCTCGGACCAGTTAGCTCTTTAAGTTCAGCTAACTGACCGGCCTTCTTCAAGCTCCTCGACGCATTCAGTTCTTTACGTTCAACTGAATGGTCGGTCTTCTGTAGGTCCCCCGACACTGTCAGCTCTTTACGTTCAGCTGACATGTCGGTCTTCAGCAAGTCCCCCGACACTGTCAGCTCTTTAAGTTCAGCTGACAGGTCGGTCTTCACAAGGGGTTGGCCCCCTCGCGCTCCTACGCTTGATCGGGCGCGGAGCTGGAACGTTGGAGCTTCTTGACTCTGCTTCACAGTCCGGAGGTTGAGGATGCCCAACTCAGTGCCTCCTCCACCTGGTTCTCCCTCAATTTGGCATGTCGTCTTCAGATGGATGGCACTGAGCTCGCACTTGGCTGCCGAGGACTGGTCACCTCGAATGCTCATCACGCCCTTGTCGGTCCAAAACTTCACTACCTGGTGGGCCGACGAGGGGACCGCATCCAAGTGGTGGAGCCACGGCCTTCCGAGGATGATGTTGTACGCCGAGTGAGCTTCGATCACAATGAACCGGGTAAGATTAGTGAGATGCCCTGTTGTGATCGGGAGGGTGATCTCACCAACCACCCTTGCAGCCTCCCCCATGAAGCCCGTTATCGTCGACGATGACTCGGTCATCTGTCCGCGATCTAGCTGCATGGCGTCGAAAGCGCTGAGGAAGAGCACGTCTACCGAACTTCCAGCGTCGACCATAATTCTCTTCACTAGGCAATTGGCTATCTGCAGCCGTATGACTAGGGGATGGTTGTGAGGCCTCTCTATTCCGACCAGATCTGCCGCCGAAAACTGTACTGTAGCTTCCACTCTTGGCTCGGGACGGATGACAGGGTCGAGCACCACATGGTGGACTTGCCTTGCTTGTTCAATACGCCGCACCTGTCGGTCGACGGCATTTGACGACGGTACAGGGCCATAGTACCCGTAGACGGCGTCTACCTCTCGGAGCTGGCGTTTTTCTGGCGGAGGACCCGGTAAGCGCTGCGCCGTCGCTCCTCGCTGGACTTCCCCTACAGCCTTAGTCTTCTTACGTTGAGGGAGGTCAATGAAGCAGCCAATATGGCCGACCTCAATGAGATCCTCGATATGATGTTTGAGCGCCCGACACTGCAGGGTAGTGTGGCCTTGGCCCTGGTGGTACCCGCAGTACCTTGATGCATCTCTGGCTCCCCTCTCTCCGGGTTCAAGCGGTTGCGCCCACTTGAAGTATGGTTCGCCCTTGATAGCTTCCAGGATCTGGTCTATGGGGGCGTTCAGTACTGTGAACTCTCTGTTCCACTGCGGCCTCGCTGGCCTGTCTTGCCTTTGCCGCTTCACGTCATGCCGCGTCGCCTCCCCCTGCTGCTTGTTGACGTTCTTCACGGCAGCTGGCTTGGCGTAGCCCTGGTGCGGGGCCCTGGTTTCCACTGCCTTCCTCTTGCGGTCCGCGTCTTCGATCTTGATGTACTTCTCAACGCGTCGCGACAGCTCGTCAATCGTCTCCGGGGTTCGCTTGATGAGCGACGCGTTGACGAGCTGGGTAGGCTGTATGGCGTTTTTGAAGGCCGCGATCACCATGCGATCCTGCCCGTCTGCGTCCGCCAAGCTCAGGTACTCGGACCTGAACCTATGGTAGAATTGTCGGAGCGTCTCCTTCTGGGTCATACTCATCTCGAAGAGTGACTCCAGAGTCTTCAGCTCCCGGCGATTGCATCGGTACTGGTCGATGAACCGCGTGCTCAGCTCCGAGAATGAGGAGATGGACGAGGGCCTGAGCTTGTGGAACCATTCAAGCGGCGTTCCCGACAAGCTGTTGGCGAAGGTCCGGCAGAGGATATGATCATCCTCGTGCGGGACCAGAGTATTCCGGAAAGCCAGTACATGCTCCACCGGGTCTTTCGATCCGTCAAACTTGGGAAGGCATGGAGGATTCCATCCTCGAGGGAATGGCTCCCGAAGTAGCTTCTCGACAAGCGGCGACCGTGCGGCTCCTCGGATGGCGACTTCCTCCAACCGGTCGGGAGCTCGGACCCCCGGTCGGTCTCGCTGGATCTTCTCTCGCTTCCCGAGTCGCTCCGACGCATGTACCCGAATGCGTTCGTGTACGCTCCTCCGATCAGTAGCATGAGCCGGCTGTCGACTGGCCGGCGTCATCCGAGTGTGATGACTGTCACTCAGTTGACGATGATGCTCGCCATCTCGCTTCGGGCGATGCACTTGTGCCGAGTCCGTCTTGGAGTGATGCTTTGAGGCAGGCGGCTGTCGCGGGTGCGCCCCGAGCTGGGACCAGACATCCGAGCGTGCCGACGCCGCTCGAGTTTGCTTGTTTCTTTCCGCAGGCTCCGGGCTACTCGAGTCTCGCCCGTCGGGATTCGCACTTTGGACCTCCACCGAGCGATTAACCCTGACCTCCACCTGAGGCACTGGTTGCGGCTGCATTTGCACTGGTGGGGCAGCTTGAGTGGGGAGGCTCTGTCCCGCTTTGGCCAACATGCCCTGATTGAGTAGACCGCCCGTCGACGCGGCCCGCACGAAATCACGCAACTCCTCGTAGTTGCGCTGCATCGTTTGGAGCTGGGTGGTGAGAGCTTGTTGGGTCATCATGTGGCCAGAAAAGCTTCCGACAGACCTCCGGTTAGTGGAGCCAGGGTTGCTACTGGAGCTTGACTGGACTCTCCGACCCCCAGTATAGGATTCGCCAACGGGACTACGCGCTCCGTGTTCGTTGGTTGTTGAACAAGACGTCCGACATCATTGGCATCTCCGAGTGGTGCAGCTTCGGACGGGAGCTGCGACGTCGAGCGGGTACGATACGGTCCACCGGCCATCGTTCTTCAACCGTGTGGTCGTGGACTGCTGGTTGCAGGTAGCCTCGGACTGGTCGACACCCACGGGTCAACAGTCGAAAGCTCTAGTAGGAAGTCTCGAAGACTATCCCACAGACGGCGCCAAGATTGTGGGGGGTTCTGAATCGAACCGGGCGGTTCGGGTGGCGAGCACAATCCAACAAGCCAAATAAAGACAGACCGGGAATTACGTGGAAAACCCCTTCTCAACGACGAAGGGGGAAAAACCACGGGTGGGGCGAGAATGCACTAGAACTATTCTTTCGGTTACAATCTCTCACCTTAACCCCAATTACATACCCCGAGGACCGGTCTCCCAAACTACCGACCTCTGTAATTTCACTCAGACTACCGACCGCTGCAGACAGCGTCTGTCTACCGGTCGCTGCAAACAGTGTCTGGCTGCCGACCGGCCGACCTCCGCAGACAGCCTCTGGGTGCTGACCGACCTCCGCAGACAGCCTCTGGGTGCCGACCGACCGATCTCCGCAGCTCCGCAAATTCCGGGACGAAACGGGCAGCGTCTCCTCCAGAATGCTTCCCTCCTCGTGCTGAAGGGGTAGGTCCCCTTTTATAGTGGCGGGGTGACGGTTACGACGCTCCGCGAAAATCGGGTGGGTGACGTGTCCTCGCAATGAGCTCAACCGCCGCAGTGACGTGGCGCACGGTTGACACCTGGTCACTGTGGGTCGGAAATCGCGGGGCGTTGTCAGCACCGCGTGGCTTCCGATATTTCCGGGCTCGACTGCTGCTTCACGTCTTGGCTCGCTGCACGGCCAAACGAGAGAGAGAGAGAAGGGCTGTTGCATGGCCGATCGAAGCCAGGGGGGGGGGCTGCTGCCTCCCTCTGATGACATGCCGACCGTGAGCTCAAGGGGGGGGGGGTGCTGCCTCCCCCTTTGATGACACGCCGACCGAGCCCAAGAAGAGAGAAAAAGGGGGGGGGGGGGGCTGTTGTCCCCCCTCCTTTGGTGACCGGCCGACCGAACCCAAGAGAGGGGGGGGGGCTGTTGACCCCCCTCCTTTGGTGACCGGCCGACCGAGCCCAATAGAGAGAGGGGGGGCTGTTGTCCCCCCTCCTTTGGTGACCGGCCGACCGAACCCAAAAGAGGGGGGGGGGGGGCTGTTGACCCCCTCCTTTGGTGACCGGCCGACCGAACCCAAGAGAGGGGGGGGGGGGGGGGCTGCTGTCCCCCCTCCTTTGCTGACCGGCCGACCGAACCCAATAGAGAGAGGGGGGGGGGGGGCTGCTGCTCCTCTCTGATGACATTGCCGACCGAGCCCCCCTTTGCCTGATGACCGACCGATCGGGCGGGTACACACAGCTCTCTTTTAAATCCATTTAAAAACTTATCATAAAGATAAATTTTCACTCAATGCCATTTAATGGTCATTTGATGTTAATCTCTCTCTTTCTAACACGTGAATCACACTCACTTCAGATTTCACACTTCTTCGAACAGTTGTGATGTTGTCTTTGCCAAATAGCGTGCATCAAGCATATTCGGGCATTGCCCGGGTTTCTTACTAGTTTTAATTGGTTTGTCAAAATATAAAACCGTTGCAGTGTGGTACGGTTTCGGTTTTTGATTTCCGTGTAACGATGTGGTTTCGGTTTTGATCAAAACCGTATTAATTCGCACTGTTTAGATCATTATAATGATAAACCGTGATGCATCGCACTACACTGCACCGCATGGTACGGTTTCGGTTTTACATAATAGCTCACCGTCACGGTGCGGTACGGTTTCGGTGGTTTCGAGGTGCAGTTTCGGTTTTGCTCGAAACTGCACCGTTGCCATCGACTCGGGTAGGGTGCGATTCACATGTAGTGTATACCTGCCATCGGGTTCCACCATGAATCACATTTAACCGAAACCTCACGACTCGGGTAGGGTGCGATTCATCTGTGGTGTATGCCTACCATCGGGTCCCACCATGAATCACATTTAGCTACAACGACTGCGATGCCCTTGGTGCCACGTGGCTTGCATCGGGCTGCCACCGATTCCAGATGTTTATCTGGAACCGTAGAAAATTATAACTCGGATGACTGCAAGTCTTTTGGATAAAGAGTAGATGAGGTACATTGGGTTTCATGTACAAATTCTGAGGTGCACATTCCCTCAGACCTGTCCACTTGTCCACAAGGGATTTGTCAGAAATGTTTGAAGCTGTTCAGCCCCATCAAGGGAGAATCCATTTGGGTCTGATGTCCAACATGGATACGGCTGCCGTGTCAGCATCGTTATCCTCTGGTCGTAGGCTGTGACGGGGTACAGCCGTACAGGTCATAGTCATTGTGCACGCTTTTGGTTCAGGGACGGAACCAGAATTTTATATTGGGAGGGACAAAAGCATAATCGTTTCTTCTAAGAAGGGCAAAACATAAACAAAGAAAAATTTATATACTAAAATTCAAACCTTTTATTATATAATTTTTTTTAAAATATAATTAAGGGGGGGGGGGCATGGCCCCCCTTGGTCCATTCATAGTCCCATCCCTAATTTGGTCGCTGGTAAAACACACGAAAGAACAAGGATAATACCAGTTTTGTTTTTTTGCAAAGCTGTGTTTTTTATTAACAAATAATAATTTTCTTACCAAATGCATAAAAAAACCAATAATGTATATATTTTATTTTTTAGACAGCCAAACAATAGCAAGAAAAGTCACTTTTCTTTTTCTTTTTTTTCCTTTTATTTCTTTTTCATGAATTCCTTTTAAGACACAGATTTATCTTGGTTTGGTAAAACTTGCATACGTCTAGTCTTGAGAATCTGTGTTTCACTATCTGAGAATCGTGATCGGAATGAACAAGTCTCTTTTTCGATCTTACAGGAGAATCATTCGCACCGAAGATCCCTCCAAGATATTCTTCACCTCTTCGCCTCTAATTATTCATCGAAAACCCTCTTTGATCGTCTTAAAACCCTTGCACACAATGACGGCTTATAGGCCTTAAACACCAAACCCTAAAACCCAATCTTGTATAGGCTTTTTGCACCGGAAGCGCCCGGGCACCACCTAAATTTTTCCCGGGCGCCAACTGTTGAGGATATTGGCTTAAAACAAGCCCTCAACATGTCCAAGGTTCGTGTGCGAAGGATGGTAGAAGACGAAGCGCCTACGGAGCGAAGACAGGGCCTAACGCCCTGGGCGCCAACCCGAGACAGCTCGGGCCCGATCGCAGGAAACTAGTTCCCAGGGTGCCAGGCATCGGATAAGCATATGGGGAAACGGGGTTTCGTTGCGATTTTTGTGGGTTTTCAAGATAACTTGTAGGGGTTTTGTTTCTATCTTCTTGTTACGGAGAGAGAGAATAGGTTTGGGGAGAAAAACTCCTTGTATTATCTCACCGATCTCATTATCATTACATAAGACTACCTCTTCTTATATAGAGAGAGAACACACACCTTTACATTACCACAACCAAGGCGGGACTAATAGAATACTGACACCCCCCCTCAAACTCACGGTGGGTCAACCACTGAGAGTTTGCGAATAAGAAACCAAGAACGAGGAGATGGATGAGACTTCGTGAATAAGTCAGCAATCTGCTCCGTCGAAGAGACATAAGGCAAAAAGATGGTCCTAGTCTCGTACTGCTCAATGGAGAAATAATAATCTAGCTCAATGTGCTTGGTCCGCTCATGAAACACCGGATTGCCGACAATCTGAATAACACTCTTGTTGTCACAATGAAAAGCGGTGGGTCCTTAGGTATCAACACCAAGATCTTGAAGAAGACGCCGGAGATGAACGATCTCCTTAGTAGCAGTGGCCATGACATGAAACTCGACCTCAGTACTAGAGAGAGAAACCACCTTCTGCTTCTTGCTCTTCCAGGAGATAAGAGAGTCACCAAGAAACAGGCAATAACCAGTAGTCGAGCGACGAGTTGTCGGGTCCCCTACCCAGTCGGCATCAGAGTATGCACGAAGAGCTAGAGAGGAGGATGATGAGAAGAAGAGCGACACAACAAATGACCGAAGGAGAGGCAGGAGGGAGATAAAGATACTCCAGGTGATATAAGCCACCGACGCTACGAGCAGCACCAATCCTCTATCCCGAGCGTGGATCCTGCATAACACAAAAAGAGGAAGAGAAAGTAACTGTCAGGCTGGAATCACAAAGACTGCTAATAGAGATCAAGTTGATGTGAAGCTGAGGAGCATATAGAATAAAAGGTAAAGAGAGAAAGCCAGAAGTGATGGACCCAGTCTGCAAGATGGCTAGAAGAGAGCCATTCGCAGTGTGGATCGGAGGAATACGGTGGGCAGGAGAACATGCAGTAAGAATAGAATGGTCAGAGGTCATGTGGTGAGAGGCCCCAGGGTCCATAATCCAAGGTGCAGAGGTACCCGAGGTGGTATAGAAGGCAAAGTGACCGAAGGAGCCTGAAGGACCGGGGGTAGGTTGCTGAAGGAGCTGCTTAAGATGCATCTCGAGACGCTGAAGGCGATCCGTCGTAGTAGTTACAGTGGAAGTGTGGGCAGGAACAATTGTGGTGGCGCTAGCAACGGCAGCAGCAGGGAGACTACGGTGAGGTGGACCAGCACGCTTCTCCGGGTGGAGAAGCCAACATGAATCAATCGTGTGCCTCGTTTTGCCACAGTGGGTGTATCGTCGAGTATCAGTCAGACCGATGGGATGAGAGCCACCCCGAGAAGGAGGAATTCTCGGGGGGGGGGGGGGGGGGAGTAGTAGCTAGAACCCCCTCAAAGCTAGAGGGTATAGGGGCCCTGCGGGCATCCACGATGCGAAGACGTGTCTCCTCGGCAAGAAGCTCAGCGACTACAGCATCGAGACGAGGAAGTGGATCTCGATGAATCAGCTGACCCGCAAGAGGAGAGAACTCAGGGCGAAGAGCCATTAGAAATTGGTAGAGCTATCGCCGTTCCCGAAAAAACTGCAACTCACGCCAGGATGCACTGACTCTGGACACCTCCAATAGATGGTGCTCCAAGGCCTAGAGCTCATACCAATAGCCGCGCATAAGGCTATTGTGGGGGAAATTTCTAAGCCACCTTGATCGGAAACCTCGTCCCATAGCCTTGATTAAATGTTGATGGTTTGTAGAGTTAGAGATTAAAGAGTAGGTAAAGAGAAAGAAGACACATAGAATTGTTGTCAAAGTTCGGTCTTACGACCTATGTCTCCGGGCGAGAAGTGCCACCTGGTTTCCACTATAATGAATATAAAGGTGGGGGAGCGTTTTCTTAATAGGCCGATAGAAGCTTTTTATAGTGGGGGTTGTACGGAGCAACAAGAAAAGAACAAGGAGGAGAGAAGTAAGCTCTAGCTCTGGCTTTGGGATCCTCTCTTCCTCTGATTGAATGACCAACCCATTTTCTGAATGCTTTGGGGGTCCTTTTATATCATAGGCATGTGCCCAATATGGCAGTGATGATGCGGCAATGGTTCTGGGCCTCTTTGCTAGGCCCTTATTGGGCCGTTGTGCGGGCCCAATAAGGAGGAGGGCTTGATCAATCTGCGGGCCCTGCAGAGTAGGTCTATGAACCCGGACGGGCTTACCCACTTGGGATGTTGCGCGAGCCCATGCGGCTCTGATCCGGTTCGGTACAATTTTTGCACCCATAGTTACCCCCTCCCAGTCTGGTCAAGACCTCCTGGGTCGGCTGGGATTCCATGGTGCAAACGCCTGAGGATTCTGGCATAGTTGGCTAGGGCCATCAGAGTCGCGGTTCATATTAGCAGAGTCCCGACTCATGTCACGAGCCAAGCCAACATGTTCGTGTAGGATATTTGTGCTGATATTCTTTTCATATTTGCAGTCCTCCTACTGCCATGGTCACGATTCTGCATTTATCAGTGCGGGCTGAAAAGGCTCAGTTTTATAAAGGGGTGTTTCCTGAAAAATAGTATGTTTTCCAACCGAGGCTTCTTCTCCTGCTGCCGACACCGAGGCTTTCTTGGTACGAGTCAAAAAGTCTCATTTTTGTAAGTAGGCGTTCTCGAAAAACTAGTGCGTTTTCCGACCGAGACCCTTTTCTTTCTGCCGATGCCGAGACCCTCTTGGTGCGAGCCAAAAAGTCTCGTGGGCGTTCTCGAAAAGCTAGTGTGTTTTCCGACCGAGACCCTTTTCCTTTTGCCGATGCCGAGGTCCTCTTTTTTTTGTGTCTCGCTGCTGATCCGCGCGTAAGTGGGAGAGAGTCGTGCACGGGGTCCGTGCGAGAGAAAGACGTATGCGAGTGTGAGAGAGAAAGCCCCATTTTTTTTTGCTTCCTCTTTCTATTTTTTGTTTCATCCTTTCTTTGATTTCTTCTTCTTCTTTGACTTCACTTTCTTTCTTTCTTTGTCTTTTCCCTTTCTCTCTTTTCTTTCTTTCTTTGCCTTTCTTTCCTTTTTTTTTTGTTTGTGCTGTACACAGGAGATGGGGGCACGGCAAGAGGGCGCGCGGGGTTCGTGCACGAGTGGGAGCCGACCTCTTTTTTTTTTGTTTGTGCTGTACACAAGATGGGGGCACGCCAGAAGAGGGGCGTGGGGCTCGTGCATGAGTAGGAGTCGGCCCTTTTTTTTGTTTGTTTGTACTGTACACAGGAGCCGACCCCATTTTTTTTTGTACTGCGGGTTGGGCGGGAGCAGCAGCAGCGACGGTCGGCACGGGGTGCGGACGGCAGAGGCTGGTGAGAGCCGGGTCCCTTTTTTTTTCGATTTTTTGTGAAACCGAGAGGAGTGTTACACTAGAAACCAAGACCCCTCCTCTCTCGGTTTTGGCAAAACCGAAGGTAGGGGGGCTATGTGTTGACGTTGATACACCCCCCTCCTCGATTTTCTAACGAAACCAAGCGGTGGATTATTGTTGATGCTGACACACCCCCCCTCTCGGTTTTCTGACGAAACCGAGGGGTGGGCTGCTAATGACGCTGAACACCCCCCTCTCGGTTTTCTGAAGAAACCGAGGGGTGAGTTGCTGTTGATACCGAATGCCCCCCCTCTTGGTTTTCTATCGAAACCGAGGGGTGGGCTGTTGATGGTGTGCCGTCACCCCCTCCCCCAAAATCGAGGGGGGGCTGCTTGTTGATGCCCCCCTCTCGGTTTTCTGACGAAACTGAGGGGGGGGGGGGCTACTGATGATGCCGAACACCCCCCCTCGGTTTTCTGACGAAACTGAGGGGTGGATTGCTGTTGATGCCGACACACCCCCCCTCTCAGTTTTCTGACAAAATCGAGAGGTGGGCTGCTGATGACGCCGAACACCCCCTCCTTCTTAGTTTTCTAACGAAACCGAGGGGTGGGTTGCTGTTGATGCCGAACTCCCCCCTTTTGGTTTTCTGTCGAAACTGAGGGGTGGGCTGTTGATGGTGCCGACCCCATTATTGGGGCTGCTCGGAGAGGCCAAAAAGTATCGATACTGAAAATAGTGTATTTTTTGGATTTTACCACCATCTGAAACCGACACTTTTTTAGTTATATTCATGAGGTTATCGGCGCGGGGTAGTGCTAACCCTTGGGGAGTTTCTTAAAAATAATTTAGGATGGCGTCGCATGATGGTTGGGCAGTCTTCATCCGATGCACAACCGTACCTCGTTACTGTGTTCGCCAGGTACTACGGTCGCGTGAGGTGTTGACTTGGCCATTATGAAGGAAGCGCCATTTTATCTCGTGCTTTGATAGATTTTTCGCCCACCCTATTCTTTACTTATCGTTTGTTCATCCATTGCAGGCCGCTCTTTTCATGATGAAACCGTCAAGGGACCCGTTGTGTTGGGAAAACGCCATCGAGGAACGAAGGAGGTTGTTTCGCTCCTCCTCTGCCACATATTGAGGATTCGGACAGTGGCTTCGATGGCGAGCTCGGGCCGTTAAGGTTCTTTACGGATGAAGATCATGAGGAACCCACCGTCGACTACACTAGTGTGGATAAGAAGCGAACATCCTGGGGAGAACTGATGGCCAAGTTTCGGGACAACGATGAGACGTCATCCATTGAGAGAGCTTATGCCGCTTTTGGGGCTCGCCGAGATGCATTTTTTCTTTAGGAGGCTAGCATAGAGAAGGTCCTGGGGACCCTTGTGACCATGGGACAGATGAACAGCAGACTATGCTTGCCTCTGCCTCCTTTTGCTGCCAGGCTACTGTCCATCTCCGATCTTTGTCCAGGGCAAGTTAGCGGCAATGCTTGGAGGGTGATCTATGCTTTTTGCCGAATCGAATCGGATCATCACGAGGAACTTGCTGCTTGCTATTCTAAGATCCCTGATGGTGAAATTCCTCGTGTCGAGCCTTGTCCTTCCCCCATCCATCGTTCCAGCCGTCGTCTTCCCCGTACAGGTGCGCTTCTCTTGTGCCTTGTTTGCAAGTGTGATTCTCTGATCGGGCTTGAGTATGGTTTGGCAGATCTGCTTAGTCGCCTTAATTGGTAAATATTGAAGTCTAACGGTATTCATCAGGCGTCGGGTGCATGGGTGGATACGTGCGACCCCCGGCCAATGATTGATCGATCGGTCGCTACTAGCTGATGACGGTCCAGGGGATTGACTATTCTTGCGGCATCTCTCACAAAATATTGAACCATGGTCGATCGATCGTTACCGGAAGTTCAGTTGGTGCCGGTCGATCGATTGCTTACCAACTGTCCATTGCTTTGGCTGTCACGATGCAGAGGATAGCGCGTATTGACAGAGCTGGACCGATCACCCCCTAACCGGTTTGGAACCGTCAGCGGACGAGAGATGATGATGATTGGTGATAATCTGATGTTTGAACCTGAGTGACAAGATTAAGCACAGACTTTTCCTCGAGTGCCGATACGTCAACGGTGGCGTCTCTGATTTTATCTTCAAGTGACATAGAAGAATTCTTGGACTTGCTGCATGCCATGATGGCGACAGCTGCCTCGAACTTTTTCTTCGAGTGCCAGGCTGTCTCCTTGGACTTGGTGTATGCTAAGGCAGCGACGTCTGCTTGGGACTTTGTTTTCGAGTGCCAAGGGCATAGCTTTGGGATTGTAGAGTGCCGAGGTGTTGGTCGCCTCGAACTTTATCTTCGAGTGCCAAGGGCAGGGCCTTGGTCTTGTAGAGTGTCGAGGTGTTGGTCACCTCGGACTTTATCTTTGAGTGCCAAGGGAAGGGCCTTGGGCTTGTAGAGTGTTGAGGCGTTGGTCGCCTTGGACTTTGTCTTCGAGTGCCAAGGGCAGAGCCTTGGGCTTGTAGAGTATCGAGGCATTGGTCACCTCGGACTTTGTCTTCGAGTGCCAAGGATGTCTCCTTGAACTTGATGCATGTCGAAGCGGCGACGCCTGCCTTGGACTTATTCTCATCGCCTCGGATGAGTATAGTTGATAGCTTAGCTTGACCTGGATTGCCAGGAGTCTTTTTATCGAACTTTCACCTTGAAAGGGCATAACCGAATTGCCTTCGAGCTTCCGACTTGACCGGGCGGAATTAAAGGTCTTTGGTTGGCCTGGGTTGTCAGGAGCCTTTTTATCGGACTTTAGCCTTGATAGAGTATAGCCGAATTGTCTTCGAGCTTCCAACTTGAACGGGCGGAATCAAAGGTCTTTGGTTGACCTGAGTTATCAGGAGCTTTTTTATTGGACTTTAGCCTCGAGAGGGTGTAGCCGAATTTCCTTCGAGCTTCCGACTTGAATGGGCGAAATCGAAGGTCTTTGGTTGACCTGGGTTGCCAGGAGCCTTTTTATCGGACTTTAGTCTCGAGAGGGCGTAGCCGAATTGCCTTCGAGCTTCCGACTTGAACGGGAGAAATCGAAGGTCTTTGGTTGACCTGAGTTATCAGGAGGTTTTTTATTGGACTTTAGCCTCGAGAGGGTGTAGCCGAATTACCTTTGAGCTTCTAACTTGAATGGGCGGAATCGAAGGTCTTTGATTGACCTGGGTTGCTAGGAGCCTTTTTATCGGACTTTAGCCTTGAGAGGGCGTAGCCGAATTGCCTTCGAGCTTCCGACTTGAACGGGCGGAATCGAAGGTCTTTGGTTGACTTGGATTGCTAGGAGCCTTTTTATCGAACTTTAGCTTCGAGAGGGCGTAGCCGAATTGCCTTCGATCTGGTAGATCATTCACTGAAATAAGATTCAAAAGATCTATGAGTTCTTGAAGTTGAGAAAGATGGAATGGAGGAATTCTCCTGAATTTCAGATCCCAAATAGTGATCTCATCTCCACTTTGCATTAAGAACGAACTGTGGATTTAACATTACATGCTATATCATATAAGTCTAGGAACATTTTTTGTTGAGATCCTTCACTGATCCGGATGTCTTCCCATAAGCAGATAGATTCACCATTGCCAATCAATTACTTATTAATTACCAAATCTATAGGCTCGACCAATTATTTGTACCCCCAGCCAAAAGGTGAGATTTTTCTTGATATTCCTCCACGAGCTTGGATTGCTGGGAAACGACGAAACTATCTTCCTTTGATCACTGCACTCTAATTGTCACCTTTATCATGTTGCAATCACCACCAATACTTGCCTAACAACGCTTTGTTATGCTCTAGAACATTGTTATTAAAATTGTACGATTCAGAGTCCGAATCGTACGATTCAAATCGAATCGCCCACCCCATGATTTAAATCCCACCCTTGAATCGCAGGCAGCCTAAATCGAACGATTAACAGCCTGAATCGTGCGATTCAACAGTGAATCCCACGATTCAAGGTGAATCGTGCGATTCAGGCCTACGGGTGAACTGCACAGGTTGGGCGAGTTTGGGGTTGCTCCAAATTCATTTTAAACCCATATTTTTGGGGTTTTGTGGGTCCCACTTGTTTCTCTAAGGATTAAAACCCTAATGAAGACAAAAAGACACATTAATTTACAAGATTTGAGGCCAAAAGAGAAGATTTGGTGTTCTTCCCACCCTTTTTTTTAAATGTTTGATTCTTCGATAACTTCGTCATCGCTTATCGGAATTCGATTCCGTTTGTTGGAGAGTGATTCTACATCCGAGGAGCTTCTAAAAGAAGGTACAATCACAAGAAAAGATCAAGATTTTATTATTTTGAAGATTCAAATCATATATCTTATGATTTATTTAATATTTTAATTAAATGTTATGAATCTTACGATTTACGATTCGATTCGATTCGGACCTCCAACGATTTACGATTCGATTCACGATTTACAAACCTTGCTCTAGAATGTTGATTTTTCCTGGACCTCCTATTCTTTGACCTGTAAACCCACTCCCCACTTGGCTAAGGGATAAGATTCGGAATTACATTCAGCACCCTTCCAGAGAGGATTATTGCAAATGGAATCTATCTTTTTGGAAAATCATTAGGTAAAAAGTAGAAAGCAATAAGATATGATGGAAAATAACTGCATTAACCAGAGGCAAACGACTACCAATAGATTAGTTCGTTACTTTACGAGATTCAATTTTCTCTATAACTCTAGACCAATCATTCTTTTTCAGTCTTTGTTGCTAAGTGAGAATTTCAAGTACTTCATGCGCAGAGTCTAATATACTGTTAAGCATTTTAGCAAAATTATGACCTAGATGTTGATCAAAATCTATGTAGCAAAGTTGATTTCCACACTGCTGCTTGCACTTTCTCAACCTTTCAGAAGATAATAGTCTTATCCACAAAATGTTAATTAGAAATCTTCGAATCCTTATGCCCAACTCCAAATAAAATTGTTTATGAACGACTGCCTTGATAATTGTGTCAAAAACGTCCATAGCAAGAATGAAAGTAATGGGGGAGAGAGAACAACCTTGTTGTTGAATTTTATATCAAACTATGGTTTTACTTGCCAATTGGTTTTACTTGCCAATAGTACACGAAAGAACTGCCCTTTAGAATTGTCAGTCTAATTCATGAAGAAATTGCTTAATTCAGTCTACCTTTTTTTTTGAGATCGGTGGGTGTCCCGAAACCTTTCCGGCAATGGCCCACTTCGGGCTCGGACAAATCCCTTCAGGAGTGAAGCTCGACCCACTCGGAATTTCCCACCTCACTCCTAGGAGTCCTAGGTAAATTGGGCGGGGGGGGGGGGGGGGGGGGAGTCGAACACACCACCTCCTCACCCAAGCATCAATTTCTTACCAACTCTCCTATCCCCTGGTGGCTTCATTCAATTTACCTTTACTATAATATATGGCAGGAGTGTGAGAGAGGACCCTCCTCACATATAACTGCCTACGTGGCAGCCCCTCTCTTCAAGTCCTCTTCTTCCCCAATGTGCACCATGTGGCAGTTAATTCAGTCATTATATTAGATAAACATCGTTTTAGTGGTTTTTGGCCGTAATATAAATGCACTCACAAAATTATAGTAACATGCTATATGAGCTTATATTTGACTGCTATCAAGTTTGAGTTACTGAAATTTATCCCATAGTTTTCCTCATGAATGCCTTTCTATTGTCTTCAAATGCATGTATGTTTAGTTTCAAATTTTCTATATAAATATCTGGAAATTGGTTTCATTCTGATTTAGCATTTTTCATGTTTGTGCTTAGAGCTGGGAGTGGACATCCGACAATGTTATGTCTCGTCTTCTGGAAATGCTGGAATCATGCACATCTGAGGAGTATGTTGGAATCATGCACATCTGAGGAGTTTGAAGCTGCTCTCTTTGTACTGATTGGGCAGCTAGCGAGGTACCTTATCTGACATACTCTATCCCGTAGTACTTAACAATTATCATAAGCATGTTTAGACAATCTTTGATTGTATTTTATTGATGATCAAATCCAAGTATAACTGCGGAAAAAGAATTGTATGTCATCATATTTATGAGTTGCATTTGTTTGTATGTACAGATTAATTAAGAAAGGAAAAATATATTTCATAGTTGTTATTGGTCAAAGCTGCCCACACTTGGGGAAATCTTGGACGGTCTCTCTTGGTTGGAGGACCTCAAATTGTATAACTAGTAAGATACATTTTTGTTTCTTCCTAATGGTCTTCTAGGTTCAAGACCCTGTAGTGTTGATGGTCACTGCAGGAAGGAGAATACGATGAAGGGAAGTGCAAGAGGTTGCACAAGGGGAAGGAAAGGGATAATTTTGTTTACCATGGGAGAATGCTGTCCATTTATAGGGCCCACATGACATGGGTTCTGGCACCTTGTCTGAGACTTTTTTGTGAAACTCCCTCCTCATTTGGATCCAATTCATTTTTTGTTCTGATTTATAGTCGTTTAATTAGGGCTGACTCTGCCTCCTCTTGGTGAGTTAAGATCTTTCATCCCTGTCTCTTCCTTCTCTACTTTAGGCATTGATTCTCACTGACTTGAGAAACCTTGCCTCCAGGCCCTCCAACCAGTTAAGATTTGGATGCCTCTCATTAAGATCTAGACTTATTTAAATGAAGCCCTCTTCCGGAATGTACGAACAGTCTGAAATTGGAGTCTTTCAGCTTGGCAATGAATTTCTGAAGTCTTTGGTTGAGACCCCTTGATCTTCAAGGACATTTTCAAGTGGTCTTTGAGCTTGGTTACATATACTATTTCCCTTGAATCTCCAAGTTTGTCATGGTGACCATTGTAGATATTCAAACCCTCAACATTAGAAGTAGGATTAATGTTGAGAATCTTGAGATCTCTAGGGAGCTCAAATATAAACAACATGGAATCGATTTCTTGAGCACTTTGTAAGGTTCTGGGCTTCACGAGTTTAGTTTCTAATTTTTTACTAAACAAAATCTCTCAGGACTCGAGCATCCATCACAAAATCGCTTTTATTGAATTCCACGAACTTGTTCATCTAGGCATATCTTCTTACCCTTCTCTTTCTTCTCTTTTCCTCCGTCTATCTTATCATATCATCACCTATGGCCCACCTACACCATCAACATCATCGCTTTGCTTAAATTTGTATTCCCTTTCCACTCGCAACCGCAACATGAAGCCTGGACCATTACACATTTGCACAACCCCTTTACTACACAACAATGCTCACCAGCCTAGACTTTTGCATCCAGCCCATCACCACTATCCTTACCATCTCCACCCCCACCCCCCCTCCTCTCTGCCACCTCGTCGTTGATGTCCGAAAAGAGCCCAAGTCATTGCCAATCAGTTCCAGATCATTAGGGAACGTTGACTGGCCTGCTTTACCTTATATTCCTATTATTTTCTGCTGCAATACCACTTAATTACAGCCGAAATCAGACGTTATTTCCTATGCTGTTATATGCTTTGATTTAGTTCATTCGCTTGAAACTTATTTCTAATTATTAGATCTCAATGTATGCAATCTTGTGTTTATCTCTAATTAGTAACTGTCATTAATGAGCTATGTTGATAGGACAAATCCAGTTTGTTGGTAAAAGTGTTAGCACGATTGAGAAATTGTAGTGTACCTATATAAATGCTTACATTAAGTTACCTTTATCGGGTGGTGACACCAAGAGCGTTGATGTTAGGTTGACAATCAATAAGAAAACTTTTGTCAATCTTTTTTGTGGAGCCTTCTAAATTATTGTTCTTCATAGTCGATGCATCCCTAATGTGATAAGCTTTCAATGAGGATGATGATGCACAATCAAAATAATGAAAACAACCAAAAAAATGATATGTCAGGAAACAACAGAGGTCATTGTGAGCCTGTTTGAAAACATTATTATCATCCACCATTGCACAATTCAACATTGTAGGGGGTGTTTGGATGCTTGGGCATACTAAACCTAGATAGTTGCCTGAACATTAGATTTTGAAATGTATAGTAGTTGTTGGTAGAAATGGGAAATGGAAGATGAGAACATTGGTTGCAATATTTGAGGGTTGTCCCATAGCTCCTCCAGCTTAACCAGCTTCCTCTAAGCAATGATTTTTTTTTTTTTCCGAAATGGATTAGGTTGTCCCCCACTCCAGCCTCCGGACACCATTTCAATTAAAATTCACTATTCTACTATGGAAACTACATGCTTGGCTAGTGATACATGTAATAACTCAGTATAAGTGACATATGCAAAATAATGACTAGAAGATAGCTTTCTAGATTTATTTATTCTACCAATTTTTGGAATTTTATTTCTCCAAGCAATCAATTACCTCTCCATTTTTTTTGCTGGACCAGCTAGGCGGTCAGAGGACAAGGTGCTAGAGTAAGGGCTCAAAGATGTCCGGAGATCGAAACGGAGGGAGGCATCAACTGCTATTTATTATTTCCATAATCCCATCAACATAGCATCAACGGTTAGGATTCACACGTGCAAACAAGGCACAACAACCTTGAGGGAAAGTTCGCTCCGCGGTGTCCATTTCGGATGTCGAACATGGAACCTCTTCAACATGGGAGAGAATTACCTCTCCTATTTAGTCTAGATAAAATTGCTTTTAACAATATGCCAAGTCTTCTACTGGATGATGTAGCGAGCTAGTTTTATGAATATCATTATCATCATCCAAGTTTTATCCCATCAAGATGGTGTCGGGTACATGGAAGAATTACAATAATTGTTTGACAAGCTGTTAACCCAATGTTAACCTTTTATAGTGGCAAAGACCTCCAAGGCTTATTTTAGAAATAAAATCTTAGAAAAATGATGGCAATGTTGTATTTTCCCTGGTTTGGGGGTTTGTCCGTACCCGAATTGATTTGGCCGAACCGGTTTAGATTTTTGTTGATCGCCCCCCCCCCCCTCCCAAAAAAAAAAAAAAACCTTGATTGCATGATTCATATATCACAAAGACTTGAATCGAAAATACGGTTGTTTCGGACCTGAATCAGGCGAGAACAAGGCCCTAATTTCTAATTTTTTTTAACATTGATTGCCGCAATAGACAAATTGATTGATCCTGAACCGAATTATTTCCTTTTTTGCCAAGTCCGACCCGAACAAACAAACCCTAACCCGAATTGGTTCATTTTCTTGCCAGTCTAAACCCGATCCCAAACCTGAATTATTTCAATGAAGGGGTAGTGTTATGTGCACCATCTTATGTGAGAAACTAGTGCATGCCCGTGCCGATTGGCACGAAGTGGGCGTCTTGGGCGCGACCACCGCTCCCCCCCCCCCAAACCCCCGATCCAAAATCTTTTGCCCCATTTCTCTGCCCCATCGTCTGTCCTCCAAGTCACAGCCGTTCGTTGCACCCATACCCGACCCGTCCGTCACACTCATCTTCAATCGGCAGGCAAAGAAATGGATGTGATTAGCCCCCCGACATATGCTCCAGGTTGTGCTTGATCACTGCTGTCCCTTTGCCTGCCGGTTGAGGCTGAGTGCGATGCACCGGTCGGATCTGGGTGCAACAGACGATTGTGACTTCAGGGGTAGACCATGGGGCAGAGAAATGCGGCAGAATATTTGGGTTCTCAACCCCCCCCCCCCCCCCCGGAGAGAGAGAGAGATACGGAGAGAGAGATCATGGGGAAGAGAGAGAGGCGGAGAGTTAGAGAGATTGTGGGGAAGAGAGAGATCGTGGAGAAGAGAGAGAGAGAGAGAGACGAAGAGAGAGATCATGGAGAAGAGAGAAATTGTGGGGAAGAGAGGCGGAGAGAGATCGTGGAGAAGAGAGAGAGAGAGTCATTTTTGTCTAGTCAGCATGCGCGTTTTTGTCTAGTCAGCCTTCCATTTTGTCTAGTCAGCATGTAGACCCCCCGTGCCATGTTATATAGATGTTGCGTGATATTCGTCTTTGTTGTTTCTAGTTTAACCGGGTAGTGCTGTTTTAGAATATCTTCAGAGTATGCTGTCCTTAATGATCAATATATGGCTTGCCATTTCACATATGGTTATCTGTTATTTATTTGTTGTGCTTGAAGGCAGAAATTAATAGGAAGTTTTGCACTATCCACATTAATTTTAACTTTCTTCTCCTTTGGCAGGTTTGGGATCGATGTGGGTGGCTATCAGCAAACTGGAGTTACTAACCTGGCACGTAGTTTGTCCATGTTCGTTGATACATCCATCACAAGGAAAATCAGCTTTCCTACTCAATTTGCTGCTGTTGGTGCTTTACTTAACATTCTTCCCTCAAGTTTTGGGGAAATTGTTGATGGGTACCTCGAGTATTCAGTCGATGGAAGTCAATCCCTTCACTTGGAACTCATAAAGAAGTGGTTTTCTCAGCTGAATAGAGAATTACAATCCTTGTCATTGTGCCTTTTCAGAGATACTGATGTACATAAATTTTGATGTGTTTTGTAAGCCGAGCTATGCAATTTTTACTGCTGCAAGCCTGCAAGTACCTATCCATGAATATGTTGAAGGAATACTGATATCATATGGAACAACTAAAGGCATATGTTCTATTGGGATATTTTTATTGGGGTTTGATGTTTTTGTCCTACCCAATATGAGAAGTGATTTCAGTTTTGGTGTTCATTGATAATTAGCTTGGTTTAAAGCTTTGACAGTTTTTCCTTGTTACCTTGTATGTATTGACTTGAACTGGATAGATGTAGAATTTATTCTGACCCTGCTAGAAAGGATATCTTTGAGCTCTAGCAGGTCCGCTTTTGCTATCTTCAGACTTTTGAGGCTGTGAATTGTAGATTTATTTTATTGGAAAAAATCAAGATTGAAAACATGCAGATGTTGTTGAGTTTGAATGCGGTTATGAATGTCTTCACTCGAGTTTACGGTTATTTGTGCAGGTTTACCTTGTCCATTACCAACATCACATTACTTGTTACATGCAGTGGCAATACTGTGCTTCTGAATAATTTTTTTTCTGATACTCTCTTTTGGCAACTTTTGCAGGTCTATCAATATCCATTCCAGTATCATGTTAATTGTGATAGCCAGTGGCAATTATGTACTTAAAACTATTGTTTTTCTGATTCTCATCTTTACCACATGTTGACTTCTGAAAGCCAGCACAAATGCAGCTTGAATGGGAGTAAACAATGATAAATACCCTTTTACCAGTGCTGTGAAGTTGGAAGTCTTGTCATTGTTACCAACTCGTTAGTTTCTCTCAAGTTGGAGATGGGTACTATGTCATCACACATATCATTTATATTTGCAGGTAGCTACACTGTGTGGTTCTGATCTTCTAATCTATACTATTTATACAATACATGGAAGATCTCTTCATGGAACTATCAAATATCTTTATTTAAATTGCTATGTATTCTCTTGCCTCTGGTTTCCATTATTTCTTTCCATTGATGTCTCCTAGACCTTTCTATTATCGTACTTATTAATTTTATTTTCTTTCAGTCACTTACGGTTGTAAAATTTTCTCTTGAAGGATTTATGATTTTGACTGATGATAGATATTCTGTTCATTATCTTGTCTGATGTTGGAGTGCTTGTGGATTTTGAAGCAACTTGCTGTGTTGCTTTAGGAAACCATAGGGAAAGAGAAATTTCAACACCAGAAATCCATGAAAACCGGTATGTGCGTTCTTAGCTGTTATGATTCAAACTCAGACAGTATAAAGGTTGGGCATGCTGTTGAATGACGTGTTGAACACGTGTGCTTCTGTTGAGAGTTACATAGAAACAATGAGATAATCGATGCTGCAGATTTCACTGTGGTGTCATGCAAAAACGAAAAAGAATTTTTCAAGAAAGCAAAAAGAGAGACAATAATTATGAAAGAGATAAATGTAGCAGGTTTCTGCTGATGTCTGCTTCGGTAAGTGACTAAATGCACAAACAAGAATTTTCTTTGTTGAAGAAAACGGAACATACTATTAGATGGGAACTAAACTTCCAATTTTACTTCCACTCAATCTGTTAGAACCTTAGTGCGCTGGTCCTCATATTACCTTATCTGGTCTGTGTCCCATGTCGACGACCTCTTGTTTTACATTACGACAGTGCTCTGCGTCTGATGTCCTAGCTCCCATTGTTCTCGAACTATCAATCGTCAGCGATACTCAGCACTTGTGTCCTTCGGTGTCTCCACCAACCTCCTAGCAGTGTCCCTATTAGAGAACTGTCGATACCTATCGGCGTTTCCATCTCAACACTTGTCTGCACCTCCACCAACCAGTATTTTTAAAGTAGGACCAAACCGATTGGTTGAATACGGTTGGACCGAACAGAGATGCCATTTTGGTTTAAACTCGAATTGTCAGGTTCAGGGATAAACAGATTTTTGCAAAAGTTATAAATAATTGTTGTAAATATTTGTCGTCAAGCATTGAAGTTTGAACTCAAAACTTGTGACCCTACAAAACTTAACAGATTGCTACTAGACATTAGAATCGAACTCTTCTACTTACAAATATTAATAAATACTTAATATTAGGCATGTACTAAGTATCCAGTTCATTCAGTTGAACCAATTGTTTGTACTAATTTGGATCATATCAATACTTATAAGTTTCAAATCTGGACCGATTTTTGAAACGTTGCCACCAGCCACCCGTTGGAGATCCATCAGTACACTTGTCATCGTCTGGAAAAATTGCTTGTCTGTGACTTTACAACCATGTCCCACGCCATGCATTCTGCACTCAGTAATTGTGCCCCATGCTTTGCGCTTGTTAATCTGTAATCGTGCCCATGCTTTGTGCCCGTCAATATGTAATCGTGTTTCACATCCTGGCACACCACCGATATCGGCCACTCCGAATGCACATAGATATACCACATGCATGTTTCCATTCCTGACGTCACTTGCACCTTGTTGCTGACTACTCCACTTGCTTGATAGTTCTTCAGAATGCAACGCCATAATCTGATAAACCACTCGATGCACCATTATTGTCAACCTCTGCACATGCCTGACACCTCCACCATTTCCATATGGTGCGGGGTTCATCGTGCTCGTGCCTACCTCCAAGCACCTACGGTTGCTGTCCTAGGTGCTCTGCATGTTGTTGCCTACACTTCAATGTCCCAAGCCCAACAGCCCAACTCCAAGATGATGTTGCTCGACCGTCATCGATGTCGTAAACCTCCACTCGACTCGAATTCCGCAAATTAGTTTGTCGCTTAGTATTCCGTATCCTCCGCCTCCCGAGCTATACACTACTATGTCGTCTCTTTGCACGTAAGGGGACGTTTGTTGTGGTTCGATGGGGGATCTCTATGGTTCTTGTATGATGCTGTCCCGAATATCAGTCTAGGGTTTCACTTGTCTCAACTGTTTCTAAAAGGGAAAACAAAACTTCTCCTGTACGAACATAGGATGGAATCCTTGATTCAAATGGGTTGTGCTTCAGTTTGAACCTCCTTGATGAACTGGATTCAAAGACCCACCACACGTAGATTAGATCCATGATGGTGGCAACACTTGGCGAGGCGGTGGTGAAGGAAGTCAGTGGAGGCAACGAGCGATGGCCCAAAGCGGAAGTTCCGAAGCCATGTTACCATGGGAGCACCATTGGGAGAAGGCCAAGCTCAACCGCATTAAGGATAGAGGCCCAATATATGAACGCATACAACGGAGTGTGATCACTTAAGGGTGGAAATACCACATTGCGATAAAAGTGAAAATACATGAATGAAAAAGGGGCAAATATATAGATCTCGACATTAGCAATTATCTGACATTAGTGATTATCTGATCTAATTTCGAAGCTCACCTAGGATGTCATGTAACTTGCAAATGATACCCTAGATGATGATGTGGATATTTCCCACATCGTGGGTTGAAATTACCCCATTTACAAGTACTAAATGATTATAAAGAAGGTAAATTATAATTTTGAATCTGAACAAAAGAAGAAACACGAAAAGCTGGAATTTTGAACTCTAGTATAGATTGCACCAAAGTGGGTGACATATCCGAGGCTATCATTATCTCTTCAGGAGATTCCTGAGCAACCTTATAGGACTGTCATCATTAAGGGACATTCATTTGGATATGCAGCTATGCTCTTCCAATCCCCTGGCTGTGGATTACTCCCTGCTCACCTATGATCTGGCATGTAGTTGCTAGCCCAGTAAACAAAAAAATGGGCATGAAGATCTCAAATTATGGGATCAGGATAAATATGGAAAATCTTATATAAGATTCATACACCTTGTTTTGACTATTAGGTTACAATTTTTTTTTTTTTTGAGAAATGCTTGTTAGGTTACACTAATATGATCAGTTCTGTAGCTGGTTTATATGGTTCACTTTGCTTGTACACTTATTATCTCTCTCTGTTATGGCATATCTATATTCATCTATGGATTGAGCCATACTTAATGACGCTAATTTACATGTGTTAAATTGCATAATGCTCGGCGGAAGAAGACATTTCCAATCTAGATGTAGGGATCCCGTCAAAAAAAGGTGATATCAGAGGCTGCTAGACTGAGTCACCTGGATCCGTTGTGTCCAATCGATCCATGTTGGTCTTAGCCCTCTGGTTTTGCTGATTCTCCGACGGGTATTTTGGTTGCTTTTCGCGCTCACAACCCTGTTATGTAAAAAATGGTTTATACTAGTACTTTTCATGGTGAAATTCTGTGTAGTTCACGTCTTTGATGGTGTCACAGGTTTTATTGATCGAGTGTAATACAGTGAAATTCTGTATGGAATATGAATACATCGGACTGAATAGTGTGGCATCAGATTGTCACAGGTTTTATTTGATCGGGTGTAATACAGTGAAACTTGGTACATCGTAATACCTTCAAAATGAATTCTTGATAAACTTATTTGACACACTGATTAAATTGTATGGTAAATTACACTTTACCCCCCTGAAGTTTAGCCCAAAATCACTTAACCCCCTCTGGTTAACAAAACTACATTTAGCCCCCTTCCATTCAGTTTTGATTAGATAGAAATTAGCAAAAGAGGAAATACAGTAGTTGACAAAAGGGGGTATGGTGCTAACATTTAAAACTATTGGGACTGATTTGGAACAAATAAACTCCCGGGGAGGGGGGTAAAGTGACTGCGGGTTAAACTTCAGTGGGGGTAAGGTGTAATTTACCCTAAATTGTAATGTATCATGATCCATACTTGATATGTTCCTGATCTCAGCTTATGATTTCACTGGACAAGAAGAGGTGGGATGCTCTGTTCGTTCCTGAAGAAGTTATCTGGATCGACCTTACCCTTCACGTACGCGAGCCTCTTGAAGTTGTTCTTGAAGTACTCTGTGCCCCAAACCACAGCTTTCGAGTAGCTGCTGCTGTTCCCCGCCTCGTCCCTACCCAGGTCGATATCTTTGTAGTTGACATAAGCGGCCCTTGGGTGGCTGGAGACGTAAGGAGTCATGTAGCTATACAGCCTCCTCATCCAACCCAGATGTCTGTCGGTCACTGCAGGCGCCGTCTCAGCCCAGTTCATGTAGTACTGGATGTGGTACAGGCTTCCCATCCTGTGCGGGAACGGGATCGCGGACTCTGGAATCTCGCTCATCCTTCCACCGAGGGGCTCCATGATCATCGTCAAGGGCTCGTCGCTTCCGTCCAGCATAAACCTCCAGATCCCCTCCCAGGCATTCTCAGCTATGGGTTCTCTCACAAAGTCTGATTTGGCCTTGAAGGAGCTGTTCTGATGTGTTCTTTCAAGCAGAAATTCGATACCTTTGCCCGAAGCGCCGGCAAAGAAGAGAACAGACTCCAGCCAGCTCATCTCCGTGCAGTCCTTAGCCTCCAAACCCAGCTCCGGAAAGCTCTTCGCCATCACAGCGAGGAGCTCGTCGCGCCTGCCGAGGAAAAGGGAGTTGAACAGAGCTTGGATGGTTCTGGTTCTGCTCCCCTGAGCTTCGGCATCGTCCACGACCTGTGCGGCGACTCGGATGAAAAGGTTCTCGTCGAACCTGGGCGCGATGAGCTGCCACCTGCTCACAAGCTTTGTTGCGTTTTGCCTTAAGGTTTTCTTTATGTTGAATGCAGTTACTGTAGGGGGGACGTACACCAGACTGATCCTGAAGGAGAGGACGATGCCAAAGCTCGTCCCCCCTCCCCCTCGAATGGCCCAGAAGAGGTCCTCGCCCATGGACTTCCGGTCCAGGAGCCTGCCGCCGGCGTCCACCACCTGAGCGTCGATGATGTTGTCTGCGGAGGTCCCGTACTTCCTCGTCAAGGTACCCATCCCGCCTCCGCTGAAGTGCCCGCCGACCCCGATCGTGGGGCAGGTTCCGGCGGGGAACCCGACGGTCGCGTTCTTCTCGTTGATCCGATAGTAGAGCTCCCCTAGCGTAGCGCCGGCCTGGACCCACGCCGTGCGGTGCCGAGCGTCGACGGTGACGGACCTGAGGCTGGCGAGGTCGACGACGACGAACGGCTCACCCTCCGACGCGTAGGACATGCCTTCGTAGTCGTGGCCGCCGCTCCGGACCCTGATGCGGAGGCCGTGCCTCCGGCAGCAGATGACCGAGGCCTGGACGTGGGAGGTGCTCGTCGGGGTCAGGATGAGGGAGGGCTTCGTGGTGGTCGGCGAGGAGAGGAAGCGGACGTTCTGGATGGACGAGCGGAGGACGGCGTCGTAGGCGGCGGTGCCGGGGGTGTAGACAAGCTGGGACGATGTGTTGGAGGGTAGGGTGTGGTTGAAGAAGCATTGGAGGAAGGATTCATGGGGTAGGGTAGCAGAAGAGGCTGCGAGGAGCAGGAGGGAGATGATCGTCAGGTTGAGAGGGGCATGCAGTTGCAGTGCCATTCTCTCACTTGGTGATGGATGGTTCTGATTAAACTTGGTTTGCCTCGTTTATAGGTGCATGTCCATTAGACTTTGACGGAGTTAGACGCCTTTGAATTCTGCGGCTCGGTTCTTACTGCTGACTTGGGAGTCGTGGTTGCCAAGGGAGATATTTTCCCTTGTGGAAGTTGTGGCATGTGAACGCAAGTACCGGTTGGTGGCGCTTATGGTTCGGGTTGGTTTGGTTTTTTTTACAAAGGGTTATTTTGAATTTGCCCCTCAAATTTTGCTTTGAATTAGATTTTACCCCATATTTTTTATTAATTAGACTTTACCTCCCAAAACTAACTGTTCTGTCAGCTCACCCTCTAAGAGAGTGAGCTGACCGAAAAGAAATAAAGTTTTGGGGGGGGGGGGGTGAGCTGACGGAACAGTTAGTTTTGGCGGGTAAAGTCTAATTAATAAAAATATGGGGGGTAGAGTCTAACTCAAGGCAAAGTTTGGGAGGCAAAGTCAAAATAACCCTTAAAAAAATTGAATCTGAACCAAATCATTTCTTGATAAAAATCGAACCAAATCGAATCGAAAAAGTTTGGTTTGGTTCGATTCGATTCGATTCTGTGGGTAGGTCAAAACATTGAAATAACGAATAAAATTAGTTATTATCTACTTAAAAGTATAGCTAAATAATCAAATGATATTCTTATCAAATAAGTGTATAATTATTTTTATATAACATCCAAATAAAAGTTCAACCAAACAGCAATCCATAAAGCATAATATAACTCCATATAGCAAATAGATCTAATATCTATTGTTTAACATATATCTCAGCAGTTTGGTTCGGGTTGATTCGGGTCACAAAACTCGGAATCCAAAACTGAACCTAACCAAATATTCACCCGGTCTAAACCGAACCAAGCCAATTAGGTCGGTTTACCGGGTCAAACTGAACCAAGGAGGGGCGTGTGTAGGGGGCTTCCGCTTGCGCCTCCTACCCTCTCGGTCCAGGAGGCTTCGGTGTTGGCGGCGGATAGCCATGGCTGCTCCCCCTCATCTCCGATGGTGGGGAGCAAGGTACCAGAGCCGGACTCCTCTAGACCTTCAAGGCCTATTTCTGAAGATCGGGAGATCCGAGACAGATTTTCTCCCCCGGCTGCACCTGGTCTTGATGGATTCATTGTTGTAGCTCTTGATGCTAAGCCAACGGGAGACAGATGTGGTACAGCCGATTCAGGTTCTGTTGGGAGCTCAGCTACATCTCGCTTGGCTTCAGGGTTTTCTTTAGCGAGAGATTCAGCAGCGGCAGCGGCTCTGGAAGAGGAGGAGTTCCCACCTCTCCAGTACTCCCAATACAGCCCAAAGAAGAAGGGTCCTGCTGTGATGAAGGGTGGTGAGAAGGAAGTTTGCTGGGGTTCGGGTTCTGGGGTTGATGCACACCTATTGTTCGAGAAGATGACTCAATCAGGTGGGATTCTCGAGAATTTGTCTTCCAACAGTGTCAGTCCCCATTCTGACGTTAGGAAGCGCTCTGGCCATGGCCAGGATCCTGTTCCTTCCAGCGACGCTGCTTGCAAATCTGCAGGATGCCAGGTGTATGCTGAAATGCCTGAACCAACCCAGGTTTCAGGTTCTGCAGTTAAGGTTAATCCAACAGGTAGGGTTGGAGCAGGGAGTCGTAGAATGGGCGTTTGGGAGGGTAATCCAGTGCCCTCTTCGCCTTTGCTTCCCCCGGAGAAGCTTCGGTTGCGTTTCATAGAACCCGGAGTCTTTGAAGGACAAAAGGTGGCTATTTGCCCAACTACCGAACTAGAAGCCAATGCGAAGCGATGGGAGCATACGTTGGTTGGCTTTGTGTTAGGGAGGAGGCCATACTACCAACATCTCAAAAATTTTATAATGCGCACCTGGCAACCAACAGGAGGTTTGGACATCTTATCTAGAGATAATGGAGTTTTTTGGTTTAAATTTGAGTTAGAGGCCGATTTCAACCGAATTCTTGAAGGAAGAATGTGGCATTTTCAAGGTCGACCTCTAATAGTGAGGAAATGGGAAAGAGGTATGTGCAGGGATAGGGAGGTTGTCCCAAAAATCCCAATTTGGGCTAACTTTCCCAACCTTGAGGGGGACTTGTGGACTGAGCCCATGCTTAGTCGGTTGGGGAGCACTTTTGGGACCCCCATCTATATGGATCAAGCTACAGCTAGAGGCACTCGGGCTCAATTTGCGAGGATCTGCGTTGAGATCAATGTTGAAGACTCGCTTCCAAGCCGGGTTCAAGCTCGTAATGAGAAGGGTGAGTTTCTTTCTTGGCAACCGGTCACGTTCGACTGGACCCCAACCCGCTGTAAACCTTGCAAGACCTTCGATCATAGTGGGGAAGATTGCACGAAGCATCCCAAGATGGTCAATGCTAGGGTTAGCCAAACTTGGCAACCAAAAACTGTGCAGGATAGAAATTTTGGTAGGAGGAGTGATCCCTCCTCATCCAAAGGTAAGGACGTTGTGGATGGTGGGTGGCATACTATCGGCAGGGCTCATTCATCCAGGGTGAAGGAGTCTCCAATTCCTGTGGTTGTGCAGACCGGGTCTCGTTTTGATGTGTTGGGTGACGAGTCTAGGGTCGCGGATGTAAGTGATACGGCGGGAGTTGCATGTGATGCTGCTATTTCTGGATCCAGAGATGCTGTTGTAGCTGAACCTGTTGGTGTTACACGTGATTTTAATGCTGTAGATGCTGTGTTTGCTGGTGTGGTGGAGTGTGAAGGAGTTGTTGCTGAAGCTGCTGAAGAAGTTGGTGAGGCTAAATCTGCTGCTACTTTGGCAGTTCAGGAAGCGACCGCTCATGTTGTTCAGGCTGATGTTGTTCAGGCTACTGTTGAGCGGCAAATGGAAACTGCTATGCAAGCAGAGTGTGCTGCTGGTTCTAGTGCAATAGGTGCGGCTTGTGCTGATGTCACGCGAGATGTTCTTGTTACTAGAGCAGAAAGCACAGCTAACGAGGAGGAGAGACCAACTGTTGTAGCGCTTTCTAGTGAGTGTGGAGCCTCTGTTGGGGGGGCCCCACCCTCAGAGGACGGGGTTACACAGGCTGGAGGCCTAGTGGAGGGGGGGCTCACTCGCCGTAGTCCCAGACTAGCTAACCGAGGATCTGGCACGATTGAGGCCAGGGCTTCGCTCCGGGCCAAATCTCGAGCCCTTGAATCTAATGTGCACTGCCGTCCACCACGGCCTAAGATCCCACTCTTGCAGGATCTTAAGAATCAGCTGTCTAATCTTGATGGAGCGGATCTGAGTCTACCCATCAACCTACTGGAGGACAGAACCATCCTTGATTTAGCTTCGGCTGTCGGCTTCTCCATCAAGGAGAAAGAATCAGGATCGCTCCTAGCTCTTTTCCGCGACATGGAAAGGTCGAGGGCTTCTGAGCCTTAGGACTTTCGGCTTGTTGTTTTTTCTCTTGCTTGTTGTGTAGGGCAATTTTGTTAGCCCGTGTTGGAAGGGGGTGCACTTGGGTGTTGATGCCTTTTGTTGCGGCATCCTATCTCAGTTCGTAATGACTTCTGGTTGGGGTCCGCCAAACCCTCCCTCCAAAGAGGAGGGGTTCTCAAAAAAAAAAAAAAAAAAAACTGAACCAAGGAACACCCCTAAGGTCTGGATCGTTCTTAATGCTGACAAGGCATGTCCTCTCTTCCTCGTTCGTAATCACTTCATATTATTTCTAGTAGTTTTGGTTAGGGTTATTTTGACTTTGCCCCCCAAATTTTGTCTTGAATTAGACTTTACCCCCCATTTTTTCATTAATTAGACTTTACTTTCCATTTTTTTCATTAATTAGACTTTACCCCCCAAAACTAACTTTTCCGTCAGCTCACCATCTAAGAGAAAGGGTGAGCTGACGTAAAAGAAATAAAGTTTTTTGGGGGTGATCTAAAGGAACAGTTAGTTTTGGGGGGTAAAGTCTAATTCAAGGCAAAAGTTGGGGGGCAAAGTCAAAATAACCCTTTCGGTTATTGGAGAGTTTTTGATCCTTTCCTCTTTAAATCGCTCGATGTCGTTGCTTCTCGTCGTTGCTTTCTCTTCTCTGTCGAGGCTGTGGACGTGAGCCCCATCCAAGTTCTAGCTGTAGATTAGAAGCTTTGGTTCTTCGCCAGCCTTGCACGACTCTCAAAGAAGAGTCTCCGTCATCTCTTACTTCAAAATTGTTTTTGACTACGTCCATTGGTTTGAATCCAGGATCGCAATCAGGATTATGCATCGCATGTGTCATGGACTACGAGTTTGGATTAATCTTCTACGGCTCCACCAAACTACTGATGGGACGGAAACCGGCCGATGTACACCACGTGACAGGATGGCAACGGTGCGGTTTAAAATCGAAAACCACTGTAAACCGTACCGCATGGTGATTTTTTTGTTTGCCGAAATATAAAACTATCGCGGTGTGGTGCGGTTGTATCGGTGTGGTTCTGGTTTTGATCAAAACTGTATTAATCTGCACCGTTTAGATTATTATAATGATAAGCCGTGGTGCATTGCACCGCATGGTGCGATTTCGGTTTTACATAATGTCTTACCGTCACGGTACGGTGTGGTGTGGTTTCGGTGCGGTTTCGGTTTTACCCAAAATTGTACCTTTGCTATGGACTCGGATAGGGTACGATTCACCTATGGTGCATGCCTGTCATTGGGTCCCACCATGAATCACATTTAACCGAAACAGCCTAGTGTGCGATTCATCTGTGGTGTATGGCTGCCATCGAGTCCCACCATGAATCACGATGCCCTTGGTGCCACGTGGTATGCATCGGGTTTCCACCACCGATTCCAACTGCTTATTTGGAACCGTGGAAAATTACAACTCGGATGACTGCAAGTCTTTTGGATGAGGGAGGGCTTCGTGGTGGTCGGCGAGGAGAGGAAGCGGACGTTCTGGATGGACGAGCGGAGGACGGCGTCGTAGGCGGCGGTGCCGGGGGTGTAGACAAGCCGGGATGATGTGTTGGAGGGTAGGGTGTGGTTGAAGAAGCATTGGAGGAAGGATTTATGGGGTGCGGCGGATGGTTCGATAGCAGAAGAGGCTGCGAGGAGCAGGAGGGAGATGATAGTAAGGTTGAGAGGGGCTTTCAGTGCCATTCTCTCTCTTGGTGATGGATGGTTCTGATTGCCTCGTTTATAGATGCATTTCCATTAGACTTTGACGACGCGAGTTGGACGCCTTTGAACTCTACGGCCCTGTTCTTCTTACTGTTGACTTGAGAGTCGTGGCTGCCAAGGAAGATATCTTCCCACGTGGAAGTTGTGGCATGTGGACGCAAGTCCCGACAGGGGGTGTTCATGGCTCTGGTTGGTTTTTTTTAAAATTAAAACCTAATCAAATCATTTCTTGATAAAAAACCAAACCATATCATATCGGAAAAGTTCAGTTTGGTTCAGAAAAGTTCAGTCTGATTCGATCCGATTCTGTGGGTCGATCAAAACTTTGAAATAACGAATAAAACTAGTTACTGTTAAGTAAACATCCAAATAAAGGGACAAATGTGTGAGCGGCCCCTGATAAACAAATCAGTTAAGCTGAAGAAATTTGAAATGTTGTGGACCAAACTGTTCTCCACAGTATTTTAAATTTTCTTTTATATGCCACCGAACTAGTAAACCACTGAACCGAACCACCGCTCACAGCCGCCGAACCGAACCTAAATCTAACCCTAAATCCAAGATCTATGGCTCATAGGTTGAACTCTAGACCTGGGATTTAAATCGAACCCTAACGAAGCCATTGAACACGCGACCGCGAAGGTGACAGCGGCTGCGACTGCGGCTGCGAGCAGATCTTGCGCGATCGGCGAGCAGCTCTGGCGTGATCGGCGATGGAGAACAGATCCGGTGAGACAGCAACGACACGATCGATGCCGTCAGAGCTGCTCGCCATCGTTGGATCTGCTCACCGCCGCCGATCATGCTACTGCTGTCTCGCCGGAGCTGCTCGCCGTCGCGTGCTCGAGAGATGGGAGAAGATGATAAGGGTAATTTTGGATTTAAGGGGAATAACAGGGATTTAACGGTAAATGAAATTTTTCAATGTCCTGCACCTAAGTGATTTGTTATGTCAGGGAGTAATCACAAATTAACCCAAATAAAAGTTCAACCAAGCAACAATCCATGAAGCATAATATAACTTGATAAAGCAAATAGATCAAATGATGAATTGTCAATGGGTTGTCAAGGAAACGGGTTGTTAACGGATCCCAGCCCTATATATATATATATATATATATATATATATATATATATATATATATATATATATATATATATATATATATATATATATATATATATATATATATATATATATATATATATATATGTAAAATGGAGTCTAGACCAGAGGTGCAGCGTCGTTGCTGCACCTCACGCATTGTTTACCTATCCTAGAAGTTTTGGAATTTGATGAAATTTGGTAAGGGTGTTGTCTAGGGTAAGATGATCATCCTTACAAAAAACCACCAAATTCCAAAATTTTTAGGGGGGTCAAATGGTCAAAGTAAAATCATCCGTCCGCAGTCACCGTTAAAATCTGCAGATTTTGCTTCGACCTTTTGACCCCCCTAGAAGTTTTGGAATTTGATAAAAATTAGTGAGGATGATCATCTTATCCTAAACAACACCCTCACCAAATTTTATCAAATTCCAAAACTTCTAGGGAGGTAAACAAGTGAGAAGTGCAGCAACGATGCTACACCTCGGGTGCAGGCTCCCCGCCCTCATATATATATATATATATATATATATATATATATATATATATATATATATATATATATATATATATATATATATATATATATATATATAGGGTCGGGATTCAGAAACACGCTACTTTGCCACAGAGTTAGACACACATCATCCAAATCATTAGATAGAGGTTTACAGAATTTATTGATTTTTTATAAGGATGATCATCATTCCTTATATATATCTGAATGGTTCGGTTCGGATTGATTTGGGCCACAAAACTCAGAATCCCGAACCGAATTGATCAGCTTCCTTTTAAATTTTGGATCCAAACCGAACGAGATATTCAAGAAACCCTCTCAAAACCAAACCAATTAGATCGGTTTACTTGGTCAAACGGAACCACAGGTTCTCTCTTCCGAGTTTGACTCCTCTAGACTGAAGATCGCCGTCCCTTTGGATCGTTGGCGCTTTGGGGAGCGACATGTGACGATCCGAATTTTAATGGCCACGATCTATTGCCATGGAATGAACCCTAGGTGGATGCCACCACCACCCACCAGCTGCCAGCCGGTGACCACCGCCTACCTCCACCGTTGGCAAGCACCCTATCGACAACCAGCCGGGCACCCTCCTCCGCCAACCACCACCCCCGTCGACCATCGACCGTCCCACCACCGCCTCTTCGGCCACCGCCCGCTGGCGGCGATGAGTGGTGGCCGATTGTGGATGGCGGCAGCAGGAGGTGATGGGCAGCGGCTCCTGGTGGTGGCATACCCCTAGGGTTCATCTCATGACTATTGAAATTCGGATCACCACATGTCGCTACCCAAAACGTCAGCGACCCATAGGGGAGACGATCAGCGGTGATCTTCATCCTCAGTTTTGGTTATTGGAGAGTTTTAATTTTGATTCTTTCCTATTTAAATGGCTTGATGTGGTTGTTAATTGCTTCTCATCTCTTGTCGACGCAAGGTCTGGACTGTGGACCTGAGGCTCATGCAAGCTCTAGCTGCAGATTAGAAGATTTTTCGCCAGCCTTGCACGACTCTCAAAAGAAAGAGTATCCGTCATCTGTTGCTTCAAAATTGTTTTTGACTATGTCCATTGGTTTGAATTCAGGATCGCAATCAGGATTATGCATCGCATGTGTCATGGATGGATGACTACGAGTTTGGTTTAATCTTCCACGGTTCCAGCAAACTTCTGATGGGACGGTAGCCGGCCGATGTACGCCACATGGCACTAACATCGTTGCAGCCATAGGGTGACAGCTAGGGATGACAAAGGTGCGGTTTTACCGGTTTAAAATGCAAAACCACTGTAAACCGCACCGTACGGTGCTATTTTAATTGGTTTGTCAAAATATAAAACCGTAGCGGTTTTTGATTTCCGTGTAACAATGTGGTTTCGGTTTTGATCAAAACCGTATTAATTCGCACCATTTAGATCGTTATAATGATAAACCGTGGTGCATCGCACTACACTGCACCACATGGTACGGTTTCGGTTTTACATAATAGCTCACCGTCACGGTGCGGTTTCGGTGTGGTGGTCTCGAGGTGCAGTTTCGGTTTTGCTCGAAACTGCACCGTTGCCATCAACTCGGGTAGGGTACGATTCACCTGTAGTGTATGCCTGCCATCGGGTCCCACCATGAATCACATTCAATCAAAACCTCATGACTCGGGTAGGGTGCGTGTAACATCCGCCCCAAACACACAAGAAACTGTCCGCTTTGCCAGTGCCCGCACGAGGACTTCCCAAGGCGGTCACCGATCCTAGTACTGCTCTCGCCCGAGCACGCTTAACTACGGAGTTCTTACAAATTCCGTAGCGGCGCACGGTTTTAAAACACGTCTTCTATGTTTGGAAGGGGAAATTATATAAGTAGCTCAGGATCTCCTTCTCTCCAGGCGATGTGGGGCTAACTCATGGCCTTATACACCTCATCTCACCTCACCTTATCCATCTTGGTATTCCCACCTCAGGAGTCTTGACTTTTGGCTATTGGATCTTGGTTGTCACAGTGCGATTCATCATCTGTGGTGTATGCCTATCATCGGGTCCCATCATGAATCACATTTAGCTACAACGTCAGCGATGCCCTTGGTGCCACGTGGCTCACCGATTCCAGCTGTTTATCTGGAACCGTAGAAAATTACAACTCGGATGACTGCAAGTCTTTTGGATAAAGAGTAGATGAGGTACATCGGGTTTCATGTACAAATTTTGAGGTGCACATTCCCTCAGACCTGTCCACTTGTCCATAAGGGATTTGTCAGAAATGTTTGAAATTGTTTAGCCCCATCAAGGGAGAATCCACTTAGGTCTGATGTCCAACATGGATACGGCTGCCGTGTCGGCATCGTTATCCTCTGGTCGTAGGCTGTGACAGGGTACAGCCGTACAGGTCATAGTCATTGTGCACGCGTTTGGTTCAAGGACGGAACCAGAATTTTATATTGGGAGGGACAAAAGCATAATAATCTCTGAGGGCAAAACATAAAAAAATAAAATTATATACTAAAATTCAAACCTTTTACTATATAAATTTTTTTAAAATATAATTAAGGGGGGGCCATGGCCCCCTTTGGTCCATTCATAGTTCCATTCCTAGTTTGGTCGCTGGTAAAACACACGAAAGAACAAGGATAATACCAGTTTTGTTTTTTGCAAAGCTGTGTTTTTTATTAACGAATAATAATTTTCTTACCAAATGCACAAAAAAACAATAATATATATAGTTTATTTTTTAGACAGCCAAATAGTAGCAAGAAAAGTCACTTTTCTTTTTCTTTTTTTTTTTCTTTTATTTTTTTTTCATGAATTCCTTTTAAGACACAGATTTATTTTGGTTCGGTAAAACTTGCATACGTCTAGTCTTGAGAATCTGTGTTTCACTATCTAAGAATCGTGATCGGAATGAACAAGTCTCTTTTTCGATCTTACAGGAGAATCACTCGCACCGAAGATCCCTCCAAGATATTCTTCACCTCTTTGCCTCTAATTACTGATCGAAAACCCTCTTTGATCGTCTGAAAACCCTTACACACAATGACGACTTATAGGCCTTAAACACCAAACCCTAAAACCCAATCTCGCATAGGCTTTTTGCACCGAAAGCGCCCGGGCACCTCCTTAATTTTGCCCGGGCGCCAACTGTTGAGGATAGTGGCTTAAAATAAGCCCTCAACATGTCCAAGGTTCGTGTGCGAAGGATGGTGGAAGACGAAGCGACTACGGAGCGAAGATAGAGCGAAGACAGGGCCTGGCGCCCTGGCGCCAACCCGAGACAGCCCGGGCCCGATCGCAGGAAACTAGTGCCCAGGGTGCCAGGCATCGGATAGACATACGGGGAGACACGGTTTCAGTTACGATTTTTATGGGTTTTCAAGATAACTTGTAGGGGTTTTGTTTCTATCTTCTTGTTACGGAGAGAAAGAATAGGTTTGGGGAGAAAAACTCTTTGTATTATCTCACTAATCTCATTATCATTACATAAGACTACCTCTCCTTATATAGAGAGAGAACACACACCTTTACATTTCCACAACCAAGGCAGGACTAATAGAACACTAACAACCCCCCTCTCAAACTCATAGTGGGTCAACCACTGAGAGTTTGCGAATAAGAAACAAAAAACGAGGAGATGAATGAGACTTCGTGAATAAGTCAGTAATCTGCTCCGTCGAAGAGACATAAGGCAAAGAGATGGTCCCAGCCTCGTACTGCTCTATGGAGAAATAACAATCTAGCTCAATGTGCTTGGTCCGCTCATGAAACACCGGATTGCTGACAATCTGTATAGCACTTTTGTTGTCACAATGAAAAACGATGGGTCCTTAGGTATCAACACCAAGATCACGAAGAAGACGTCAGAGATGAACGTTCTCTTTAGTAGCAGTGGCCATGGTATGAAACTCGGCCTCAGTACTAGAGAGAGAAACCACCTTCTGCTTCTTGCTCTTCCAGGATTAGAGAGTCACCAAGAAACATGCAATAACCAGTAGTCGAGCGACGAGTAGTTAGGTCCTCTGCCCAGTCGACATCAGAGTATGCACGAAGAGCTAGAGAGGAGGATGACGAAAAGAAGAGCGGTACAACAAATGACCGAAGGAGAGGCCAGGCAGGAGGCAGATGAAGATACTCCAGGTGATATAAGCCACCGACCCTACGAGCAGCACCAATCCTCTGTCCCGAGTGTGGATCCTGCATAACACAAAAAGAGGAAGAGAAAGTAACTGTCAGGCTGGAATCACAAAGACTGCTAATAGAGATCAAGTTCATGTGAAGCTGAGGAGCATATAGAATAAAAGGTAAAGAGAGAAGTCAGAAGTGATGGACCCAGTCTGCAAGATGGCTAGAAGAGAGCCATCCGCAGTGTGGATTGGAGGAATACGGTGGACAGGAGAACATGCAGTAAGAATAGAATGGTCAGAGGTCATATGGTGAGAGGCCCTAGAGTCCATAATCCAAGGTGCAGAGGTACCCGAGGTGGTATAGAAGGCAAAGTGACCGAAGGAGCCTGAAGGACCGGGGGTAGGTTGCAGAAGGAGCTGCTCAAGATGCATCTCGAGACGCTGAAGGCGATCCGTCGTAGTAGTTGTAGTAGAAGTGTGGGCAGGAACAATAGTGGTGGCGCTAGCAACGGCAGCAGCAGGGAGACTACGGTGAGGTGGACCAGCACGCTTCTCCAGGTAGAGAAGCTAACAGGAGTCAATCGTGTGCCTCGTTTTGCCACAGTGGGTGCATCGCTGAGTATCAGTCAGACCGATGGGACGAGAGCCACCCCGAGAAGGAGGAATTCTCGGGAGGGGGGGAGTAGTAGCTAGAACCCCCTTATAGCTAGAGGATACAGGGGCCCTGCGGGTAGCCATGATGCGAAGACATGTCTCCTCGGCAAGAAGCTCAGCGACTGTAGCATCGAGACGAGGAAGCGGATCTCGATGAATCAGCTGACTCGCAAGAGGAGAGAACCCAGGGTGAAGAACCATCAGAAATTGGCAGAGCTGTCGCCATTCCCAAAAAAACTGCAACACGCTAGGAGGCACTGACTCTGGACACCTCCAATAGATGGCGCTCTAGGGCCTGGAGCTCATGCCAATAGCCGCACATAAGGCTATTGTGGGGAAAATTTTTGAGCCACCTTGATCAGGAACCCCGTCTCATAGCCTTGATTGAATGTTGATGGTTTGTAGAGTTAGAGATTAAAGAGTAGGTAAAGAGAAAGAAGACACGTGGAGTTGTTGTCAAAATTCGATCTTACGACCTACGTCTCTGGGTGAGAGGTGTCACCTGGTTTCCACTATAATGAATATAAAGGTGGGGGAGCGTTCTCTCGACAGGCCGAGAGAAGCTTTTTATAGTGGGGGTTGCACGGAGCAACAAGAAAAGAACAAGGAGGAGAGAAGTAAGCTCTAGCTCTGGCTTTGGGATCCTCTCTTCTTTTAATTGAATGATCAGCCCTTTTTCTGAATGCCTTGGGGGTCCTTTTATAGCATAGACATGTGTCCAATATGACAGTGATGATGTGGCACTGGTTCTAGGCCTCTTTGCTGGGCCTTTATTGTGCAGGCCCAATAAAGAGGAGGGCTTGATCTGAGGGCCCAATAGAGTGGGTCCATGAGCCCGAACAGGCTTACCCACTTGGGATGCTGCGCGAGCCCATGCGGCTCTGATCCGGTTCGGTATAAATTTTGCGCCCACAGTTACCCCCTCCCAGTCGGGTCAGGACCTCCTGGGTCGGCTGGGATTCCATGGTGCAAATGTCTTAAGATTCTGACATGGTTGGCTAGGGCCATCAGAGTCGCGGTTCGTATTAGCAGAGTCCCGACTCGTGTCACGAGCCAAGCCAACGTGTTCATGTAGGATACTTGTGCTGATATTCTTTCCATATTTGCAATCCTCCTGCTGCCATGGTCACAATTCTGTATTTATTGGTGCAGGCTGAAAATGCTCGGTTTTATAAAGGGGTGTTTTCTGAAAAATAGTATGTTTTCCAACCGAGGCTTCTTCTCCTGCTGCCGACACCGAGGCCCTCTTGGTACGAGTCAGAAAGTCTCGGTTTTGTAAGTGAGCGTTCTCGAAAAACTAGTGTGTTTCCCGACCGAGACCCTTTTCTTTCTGCCGATGTCGAGACCCTCTTGGTGCTACCCAAAAAGTATCGGTTTTGTAAGTGGGCGTTCTCAAAAAACTAGTGTGTTTCCCGACCGAGACCCTTTTCCTTCTGCCGACGCCGAGGTCCTCTTTTTTTTTTTTTGTCTCGCTGCTGATCCACGCGTAAGTGGGAGAGAGCCATGCACGGGGTCCATGCGAGAGAAAGACGTGTGCGAGTGTGAGAGAGAGAGCCCCCCCTTTTTTTTTGCTTCCTCTTTCTTTTTTTTTTTTGTTTCGTCCTTTCTCTGATTTCTCCTTCTTCTTTGACTTCACTTTCTTTCTTTCTTTGTCTTTTCCCTTTCTCTCTTTTCTTTCTTTCTTTGCCTTTCTTTCCTTTTTTTTTTGTTCGTGCTGTACACAGGAGATGGGGGCACAGCAAGAGGGGCGCGGGGTTCGTGCACGAGTGGGAGTCAGCCCCTTTTTTTTTGTTTGAGCTGTACACGAGATGGGGGCATAGCAGAAGAGGGGCACGGGGCTCATGCACGAGTAGGAGCCGGCCCTTTTTTTTGTTTGTTTGTACTGTACACAGGAGCCGACCCCTTTTTTCTTGTACTGTGGGTTGGACGGCAGCAGCAGCAGCGACGGTCGGCACGGGGTGCGGACGACAGAGGCTGGTGAGAGCCGGGTCCTTTTTTTTTTCGATTTTTTGTGAAACCGAGAGAAGTGTTGCACTTGAAACCAAGACCCCCCTCTCTCAGTTTTGGCAAAACCGAAGGGGGGGGGGCTGCGTGTTGACGTCGATACGCCCCCCTCTCTCGATTTTTTGACGAAACCGAGAGATGGATTGTTGTTGATGCCGACATACCCCCCCTCTCAGTTTTCTGACGAAACCGAGGGGTGGGCTGCTAATGACACCGAACACCCCCGTCTCGGTTTTCTAACGAAACCGAGGGGTGAGTTTCTGTTGATACCGAATGCCCTCCTTTCGATTTTCTGTCGAAACCGAGGGGTGGGCTGCTGATGGTATGCCGTCACCCTTTCCCCACTCAGTTTTTTATGCAAAATCGAGGGGGGACTGCTTGTTGATGCCGACACACACCCCTCTCGGTTTTATGACGAAACCGAGGGGGTGGGGGGCGGGGGGCTACTAATGACGCCGAACACCCCCCATCTCGATTTTCTGACGAAACTGAGGGGTGGGTTGCTGTTGATGCCGACACACCCCCCCTCTCAGTTTTTTGACAAAACTGAGGGGTGGGCTGCCGATGACGCCGAACACCCTCTCCCTCTCAGTTTTCTAATGAAACCGAGGGATGGGTTGCTGTTGATGCCGAACTTCCCCCTATCGATTTTCTGTCAAAACTGAAGGGTGGGCTGTTGATGGTGCCGACCCTGTTATTGGGGCTGCTAGGAGAGGTCAAAAAGTGTCGGTACTGAAAAAAGTATATTTTCTAGATTTTACCACCATCTAAAACTGACATTTTTTCGGTTATATTCATGAGGCATTGATGCGTGAGGTTATCGGCGCTGAGCAGTGCTAACCCTAGGGGGGTTTCTTAAAAATAATTTAGGATGGCGTCGCATGATGGTTGGGCAGTCTTCATCCAATGCACAATCGTACCTGGTTACTGTGTTCGCTAGGTACTACGGTCGCGTGAGGGTGTTGACTTGGCCAATATGAAGGAAGCGCCATTTTATCTCGTGCTTCGATAGATTTTTTGCCCACCCTATTCTTTACTTATCGTTTGTTCATCCATTGCAGGTCGCTCTTTTCATGATGAAAACCGTCCAGGGACCCGTTGTGTTGGGAAAACGCCAGCGAGGAACGAAGGAGGCAGTTTCGCTCCTCCTCTGCCACATATTGAGGATTCGGACAGTGGCTCTGATGGCGAGCTCGGGCCGTTAAGGCCCTTTACGGACGAAGATCATGAGGAACCCACCGTTGACTGCACTAGTGTGGAGAAGAAGCGAACATCCTGGGGAGAACTGATGGCCAAGTTTCAGGACAACGATGAGAGGCCATCCATTGAGAGAGCTTATGCCGCTTTTGGGGCTCGCCGAGATGCAGTTTTTCTCGAGGAGGCTAGCATGGAGAAGGTTCTAGGGACCCTTGTGACCATGGGACAGATGAACAGCAGACTACGCTTGCCTCTGCCTCCTTTTGCTGCCAGGCTATTGTCCATCTCCGATCTTTGTCTAGGGTAAGTTAGCGGCAACGCTTGGAGGGTGATCTATGCTTTTTGCCGAATCGAATCGGATCATCGCGAGGAACTTGCTGCTTGCTATTCTGAGATCCCTGATGGTGAAATTTCTCGTGTCGAGCCTTGTCCTTCCCCCATCATCGTTCCAACCGTCATCTTCCCCGTGCAGGTGCGCTTCTCTTGTGCCTTGTTTGCAAGTGTAATTCTCTGATCGGGCTTGAGTATGGTTTGGCAGATCTGCTTAGTAGCCTTTAATTGGTGAATATTGAAGTCCGACGGTATTCATCAGGCGTCGGGTGCGTAGGTGGACACGTGCGACCCCCGGCCAATGATTGATCGATCGGTCGCTACTAGTTGATGACGGTCTAGGGGATTGACTATTCTTGTGGCATCTCTCACAAAATATTGAACCATGGTCGATCGATCATTACCGGAAGTTCAGTAGGTACCGGTCGATTGATTGCTTACCAACTGTCCATTGCTCTGACTGTCACGGTGCAGAGGATAGCGCGTGTTGATAGAGCTGGACCGATCACCCCTTGATCAGTTTGGAACCGTCAGGGGGCGGGAGAGGATTATGATTGGTGATAATCTGATGTTTGAACCTGAGTGACAAGACTAAGCACAGACTTTTTCTCGAGTGCCGATACGTCAACGGTGGCGTCTCTGATTTTATCTTCAAGTGACATGGAAGAATTCTTGGACTTGCTGCATGCCACGGTGGCGACAGCTGCCTCGAACTTTGCCTTTGAGTGCCAAGGCTGTCTCCTTGGACTTGATGTATGCCGAGGCGGCAACACCTGCCTCGGACTTTGTTTTCGAGTGCCAAGGGCAGAGCTTTGGGATCGTAGAGTGCCGAGGCGTTGGTCGCCTCGGACTTTGTCTTCGAGTGCCAAGGGCAGGGCCTTGGTTTTGTAGAGTGCCGAGGTGTTGGTCACCTCGGACTTTATCTTCGAGTGCCAAGGGCAGGGCCTTGGGCTTGTAGAGTGTCGAGGCATTGGTCGCCTTAGACTTTCTCTTTGAGTGCCAAGGGCAAAGCCTTGGGCTTGTAGAGTATCGAGGCATTGGTCGCCTCGGACTTTGTCTTCGAGTGCCAAGGATGTCTCCTTGAACTTGATGCATGTCGAAGCGGCGACGCTTGCCTTGGACTTATTCTCATCATCTCGGATGAGTATAGTTGATAGCTTAGCTTGACCTGGATTGCCATGAGCCTTTTTATCGAACTTTCACCTTGAAAGGGCGTAGCCGAATTGCCTTCGAGCTTCCGACTTGAACGGGCAGAATTGAAGGTCTTTGGTTGACCTGAGTTGCCATGAGCCTTTTTATCAGACTTTAGCCTCGATAGAGTATAGAGCTTCCAATTTGAATGGGCGAAATCAAAGGTCTTTGGTTGACCTGAGTTATCAGGAGCTTTTTTATTGGACGTTAGCCTCGAGAGGGCGTAGCCGAATTGCCTTCGAGCTTCCAACTTGAATAGGTGGAATCGAAGGTCTTTGGTTGACCTGGGTTGCCAGGAGCCTTTTTATCGGACTTTAGCCTCGAGAGGGCATAGCCGAATTGCCTTCGAGCTTCCGACTTGAACGGGCGAAATCGAAGGTCTTTGGTTGACCTGAGTTATCAGGAGCTTTTTTATTGGACTTTAGCCTCGAGAGGGTGTATCCGAATTACCTTCGAGCTTCCGACTTGAATGGGCAGAATCGAAGGTCTTTGGTTGACCTGGGTTGTTAGAAGCCTTTTTATCGGCCTTTAGCCTTGAGAGGACATAGCCGAATTGCCTTCGAGCTTCTGACTTGAACGGGCGGAATCGAAGGTCTTTGGTTGACCTGGATTGTCAGGAGCCTTTTTATCAAACTTTAGCCTCGAGAGGGCGTAGCCGAATTGCCTTCGAGCTTTCGACTTAATGGGCGGAATCGAAGGTCTTTGGTTGACCTGGGTTGCTAGGAGCCTTTTTATCGGACTTTAGCCTCGAGAGGACATAGCCGAATTGCCTTTGAAATTCCGACTTGAATGGGCGGAATCGAAGGTCTTTGGTTGACCTGGGTTGCTAGGAGCCTTTTTTTTTTATGCCTTAACATGGTAGAGTCAAACTTCGAGAGATTTGATTTTGAGAAAAATAGACACTTTATTGATAAAACAAAGTTGCGTTTACAATTTTTCAGAGGCTGCCCAGCGGACGTTATGATTATGCATCCTTACGTTGACTTTCTTTCTCCACTGCTACTGCCTTTCCTTCTCTCGACTTGGTTTCTTGTTAGTGAGGTAGCCATCGAGCCACCCTTCTTAGATCAGGTCTTCGATGTGATGCTTTAACTTCCGATATGTAGAGGTTGGGTGGCTGTGGTTGTGATGGAACTCACAGTAGGCTGTCGTATCTTTTGCCTGGTCAGAATTTGGAGGGAGAGGCTGTGGCCACTTGCAAAAGGGCTCGTTCTTCAAGTAGGCAAAAATGTCTTCAATGGAGATGTTCAGCTCAGTGAACACCCTTTGCTCCCTTGGAGTTTGTCTCTTCTCTACTGGAGGGGCCTTCAGATCTTCATTGTACCTTTTGGCCTGTACCTTTTGGTCGGACGCGGCATTGGCAGACTTCTTGTAGTGTGCTTCATTCGGAGCTTAGTTATCTTTCTTATGTCGGGAGTCACGAGACTCACGGGGCTTGCGTAGTCTTCTGGCCTACTGATTGTCTTTGTGGGGGAAAATCTTCGTGCCGACCCGAAGACTCTCGCAGCACCAGTCAATTGAAGGTATTGACGTGGAAGATCGTTGGTCGATCTATTGATTGAAGTTGAAGCCTTTTGATATGCTAATAGAAAGAGATGCAATCAGAGAGTTTGACACAAGAGATGTGATCTCGTAGTTCAGCCGAAGCCTACGTCTCTGTGCTATAGGGAGCAACCCGAATTCACTAACACTTCACTTGGAGTGACCTCGACAGGCCGAGTGTCACTGAAATCTCTTTAACCTCTTCAAGGGTAAGAAGAGAAAGATAAAGAGTTAGAAATTTCTAGGTTCTGGTTTCTGAAAATAGATATCAAATGATGATGGCACTGATTTTCTCTCTGGATTTGAAATTGGTTCTGAGTTTCGATCCTTTCTCCTCCTGAAGGCTCTGCTATTTATAGGATTCTCTGGTGGTAAATGGCGGTCTGTGCTGCAGCATCTGGGGATCCTCCAGGTAAAGCTGGCGGGCCCCGCTACCGTCTTCTGGGGGATTCTACAGGCTCGTGGGCCTACCGGGCAGGGCCGATGGGTATCGCGGTGGTCCTCGTGGGCCCACCCGGCAGGGTCGGTGGGTCCCGTGGTAGTCTTCGTGGGCCCACCAGGCAGGGCCGGTGGGTCCCGTGGTAGTCTTCGTGGGCCCACCAGGCAGGGCCGGTGGGTCCCGTGGTAGTTGGTAAACTTCTACCAAAATTTGCACCCACAGTCTTCTACCTCTATCTTCCGCTGTACACGCTTGAACATTGCCTACAAGGTACTGGGAGGATACCGGATGAAGTCAGTGTAGATGTGGAGCTTATAGCATTCTTGAATGCCAGCATAATGGCCTCCTCATTATGGGACCAATCGGTGAGCTCAGAGTGCTCATTATAAAACCTCATCGTGAAGGTCCTTAGAGACTCGTCGGAGCCCATCTTCAGCCGGTAGAGTGTATCCAGCTTCTTTTCTGACTTTAAGTTTAACCGGTAATGGTCCATGAAGAGTTCATCCAACTCTTTGAATATGGCTACCGAACCAGTAGGTAGCGTGTGGCACCAGTCAAGGGCAGGTCCCTCGAGACTTCCCGCGAACATATGGCAGAGAATATGATTCTCATACTCATATGGTGTCATGGCTTGCTTAAAGGCCATGATATGGAGGGCAGGGTCTCCCTTGATGTAGTTGAACTTTGGCAGGCTCGGTGTTCACCAACCATAGAAAATGAGGTTACAAGAACCTTGGGATGCAGTGGCCCCACCGAGGTGATTAGCTGCCTGCGGTCTTGATGACGGCGTCCCACATCGGCAGTATGCCTTAGTCGGTTGAGCAGCTCACGGCATCTGTTGCTTTTGTGTGCGAAGGGATAGGACATCCAGTAGACCCTGTTGATTGAGGCAATCCTTCTCAGTAATAGCTTGGTGCACTGTCGATATCGAGGCGATCCCATACTATTTGCTTTGGTGCTTGCATGGATACCTGATGCCTCTCGATACATGGCACATATGGTTCTTCAAGATAATGGCTCATAGCTGGGTGAGTCCTTGGTTGGTCTTCATCAGCGGCTGGAGAGTTATGGGCCACAACCCTCGCTCTTTCAGCCGCCTTCTTCAGGGAATCCCTATCTTGCTCGAGGGCTGTGTTCTTGTTGAGAAGGTTCAGCAGCTAGAAGTCGACAACTGAGATTTGGTACATAGTTGGAACCTCACCTCCTTGGGTATCGTGCTCTTTGCCAGATTGACGCCTCGGGGACGACGAGTCCTATCGATTGCTGCGGCCTTCTTACTGGCTACTTTGCGGCCCTAGCTGCTCATGGATATGTTTGTGATTGGTGGCTGCGGAGACTTCTTGCTCATCTTCGGTCAGCACATCGTTTCTTCGATCAACACCTATCTTCGAAGGGTTAGTGCCAGCCTTCACCATCGAGCGTGTTGATATCGGAGTGATGAAAAAGTTGAAGTAGACTTGAACTAGGACTTGTGGCTCATCACCACAAGTTGAGTAGGAGTCCGTAGAGGTGTGGGTAAGACCTTTAATCATATCCCACAGACGACACCAAAGATTGTGGGAAAAATTTTCGAGCCGCCTTGATCGGAAACCCCGCCCCACAGCCTTGATTGAATGTTGATGGTTTGTAGAGTTAGAGATTAAAGAGTAGGTAAAGAGCAAGAAGACACGTGGAGTTGTTGTCAAAGTTCGATCTTATGACCTACGTCTTTGGGCGAGAGGTGCCACCTGGTTTCTACTATAATGAATATAAAGGTAGGGGAGAGTTCTCTCGACAGGCCGAGAGAAGCTTTTTACAGTGGGGGTTGCACGGAGCAACAAGAAAAGAATAAGAAGGAGAGAAGTAAGCTCTAGCTCTGGCTTTGGGATCCTCTCTTCCTCTGATTGAATGATGTGGCCAACATGGCAGTGATGATGTAGCGGTGATGACATGGCACTGGTTCTGGGCCTCCTTGCTGGGCCCTTATTGGGCCATTGTGCGGGCCCAATAAGGAGGATGACTTGATCTGCGGGCCCTGCAGAGTGGGTCTATGAGCCCGGACGGGCTTACCCACTTGAGACATTGCGCGAGCCCATGCGACTCTGATCTGGTCCGGTATAATTTTTGTACCCATAGCTATAAAACCGCTGAATGGTCTGCTCCCCCTGCCGAGCAGACTGGGCCTGAGATAAAAGCTGATACTCGCGGGCCTCACTTTGCTCCACAAAGCACTCAATAAGGTAGGTCTAAAGCTCTGCCGTAGTAGAGAAGGTGACAAGATCTGCATGAAGAGAGCAATCAACCAAGGCAACTAGAAAGGTACGAACACGGTGGTCACGAACACTCCAAGAGTCAAAGGCCACGGGGTGAGAGGTTGCTGCAGGAGTAGAAATTGATCCGTCGAGGTGACCGTATAAGGTACGGCCATCCAGAATGCTTCAGACTGTAGCCGACTACGCAGTCCAATCTGCGATGGTCACAAGTGGGAAGTCCGTAGAGTCTGGAAGGAAATCCCTTGTTTGTTCGATAGGTGTCGCCAAGAACTGGGCTGAGGAGGACACTCCAGATGGAGCGGAGGACGTCGTTGTGGACTGATTAAAGAAGACCATTAGTTATCGAAATCAGCGCCAACTCTGGTGCGGGATATAGCTCTGGTGCAGGATAGGTTTGTGTGAGGGATATAGATCCGGTGCAGGATGATCGAAGCGGGATAGGGCTCTAGAGTAGGATAGGGTTACGTACGGGATAAGTCCGGTGTGGGATAGGGCACAACAGCGGTACGGAATAGGACACCGCCATGGTACGGGATAGGGCACAACAACAATATGAGATAGTTTCGGTGTAGGATAGATCGGTACTGGATAGATCCGGTGCAGGATGATTGGTGCGGGATAGAGCTTCTAGTGCAGGATAGGGTTGCGTGCGGGATAAGTCCGATACGGGATAGGACACAACAGCGGTACGGGATAGGACATAGCAGTGGTATGGGATAGGTTCGGTGTAGGATAGATCGATACAGGATAGAGGCGGTGCGGGATGATCGGTGCGGGATAGAGCAACAGTGCGGGATTGGACGACATGTAGCGGTGAGGGATAGGACGGCGTGCGCGGGTTGGAGCAGGTGGTGCGGGATATAGCTGGATGGAACGGGATCTGGTGCGGGATACCGTGGGCCGGAGTAGGCGGTGCGGGATGGGCACAGGAGAGAGGGCTCTGGTACGGGACAGAGGCGAAGGGGTGAGGGACGGGGCACAGGGTGGCTGGTGTGGGACGAAGCAAGATCTGGTACAGGACGGGCACAACAGAGAGGGCTTCGGTACGGGATCAGGGCTTCGGATGAGGGCGCAGGGGAGAGAGGGATCAGTCGCTCGGACTCAAGAGCCTGACTTTGATACCATGTTACGGAGAGAGAATAGGTTTGGGGAGAAAAACTCCTTGTATTATCTCACCAATCTCATTATCATTACATAAGACTACCTCTCTTTATATAGAGAGAAAACACACATCTTTTCATTACCACAACCGAGGCGGGACTAATAGAATACTAACACTTCTATCCTTGGCCTTGCACGAACTTGGGGCTATAAAAGGACCCCTAGGGATGGGAAAAGAAGATCAAATGAAGGATCTAATTGCTCTTTGAGAGATCGAATAGAGGGTAGCCATCATTGGGTTAGAGCGAGGGTTTCTCTTGTTCTTGGGGTGAGAGGGCTGTGGTATCTTCTTGTTCCTTGGGGGTGATCTCTTTGTGGGTTGGGGGAGGGATTGATTGGAGTTTTACTCTTTGTATTCATTTTCTAAGTGAATCTATAGATCGTCGTTGTCAGAAATCATCTTGTGTTCTTGTGTTTAGTGCTTTGATATGCATTGATCGTTCGTTCTTCTCAATGGTGGTGGTCACCATCTTCCGGTGGAGTTATTTGCGCCTTCGATGTGACCTTTCCGTTGCGGGGAGCCTCGGTGGTGGGATCGAATTCCCAACACCGACCCGCCTATGCTTTGGGAGCAGTGTGAGTCGCTCGGACGCCTTCCAGTTTGCCCCGGTACCCAGACCTGTAGACCTGCTCTTGGGCACCAGGTCAGGTTCGCTTGAGCACTGATAGGTTTTGCTCAAGCGTCCGACCTCACTGCTCGACTCCTAGAGACCCCTCTAAATTTTGACTTCGCCCGACAATCAGCATGCCCAATTAGGATATGCTCCATATCATTCAACAATTAGTAGCATCGGATCCTGACAAACGATATTTGATCCTAACAATCCGTAGTAGAGTCAAATAATTGGTATCAAACTAAAACGAGTGGTATTAAATCCTAAAAATTGGTAAAGAAAATATTAGCGAAATTGAAGGTTTTGTTAGTTCTTCATGATCTCTATAAAGTGCTTCTCTAGGAAATCTAAGAAGAATGCAACTGAGTAACAAAGAATGGGAGGTACTTCCCACCAGGAGACGGCAGAGTTGGCAAAGCACTGATGTTTTGGTGTGGAGGTTGTGGGTTCGACTCCTCCTCCCCTCGATTTATCCGGGAGTGGAGTGGGAAATGCCGAGTGGGTCGGACTTCACACCCCAAAGAAATTAGTCCAAGTTTGAAGTGGGTCATTGCCCGAAAGGTTTTGGGATATCCACTGATCTCAAAGAAAAAAAAAAAAAAAAAAAATAAAAATAAAAAATGAGAGGGATGGAGTTGATCAAGGCAATGAGTATTAGCATGTTGTTAATTGAGCAATGAAGTCATGTACGACTTGCATGAGTGGCGCTACATATGGGTTGACCCCACCCATAGATTCAAATTTATTAAAAGATATATTTATTTATTTTAATCATTTATTTAGTTTTGAGTGTACGTTGGTTTGATCCTACTCCACCGAATCACCGAACCCTACTTCACGCCTTCATGTGAAAAAGAAATTAATGAAACTTTTGACCATATTGATACAAATTTTTGGAGCCATCATTGAGACGTGATGGACGGGAAAACAACTAATATATTAGAGTGTATGTTTGAAAAGTCATACTCGCCAAAACGTTTATGAAGGATATTGTACCTTTCTTCTTTTCGAAGGTGTCATCCACAGAAATAGAGAGCAAAGCCGGTTGGTCTTCATTGGGTCTATGCCCATATCTATATACAATTATACGAGGAAATAGAACTCCCGAGTATCCGATATGAGACTAAACATTATATACAATGTATGACTAAACATCCTATTGAATATATGATAAAGTGTAACATCCCCCCTCAAACTCAAGGTGGATCGAATATCGAGAGTTTACAAATACAATACTGAAACAGTATCATTAGGAGTGGCAATGGGTCGGGTCATGTCGTGTTCGTGTCGTGTCTAGTCGGGTTCGTGTCCAAAAACCCTAGACCCGGACCCGACCCGTTTAACTAATCGTGTCTAGATCCTAAACCCGTACCCGACCCGCTAATAAACGGGTAGACCCGATAAGACCCGTTTATCACCCGGGACTATTCAGTTGACCCGATCCGACCCAATCCGACTCGACCAGACCTGACCCGAAAGACTCGCTGGTATTATATAGTATAGTATCGGATTGCGGGTAGACCCGACCCGACCCGATACGACCCGTTGAATACTAAATGGGTCTTCTCGGGTCTACCGTGTCCAGACCCTAAACCCGGACCCGACCCGTTTATTAAACGGGTCTATCGTGTCGACCCGTTTATGACCCGAACCCGTTTAGTCCTGACCCAGACCCGCTAACTTCATGTCTGGTCGTGTCGGGTCTGCCGTGTCGGGTCCGAAATTGCCAGCCCTAAGTATCATGAAGAGTTTTTATGAGAAAATATGCAATTTGTTCCTTGGATGAGATTGAAGGTAAGGGGATCATACGAGCAACATATTCCTGGTGAGTATATAAGATGTAAAAAAAATTAAACTTGGTTTGGATTCAATCAGATTTTGAACTTGGTTTGGATTTGATCGGATCCCTATCGGATCGGATCAGATCGTTATCATTATCGTTATCGGATCGAGCTAGGATCGTTATCGGATTTTGTAGATGTTTTAAACCTTGGTCTGGATTCGATCGGATTTTTATTAGATCGTATCTGATAATTCGTACTTGTATGGTTTTTCATGCATATTTCGAACCTATGAAGAAGTATTTAGATGATATTTTAAGATTTTGCCATCTGATTGACTAATTTAAACTTTAAGTGTTTGAAAGTTATAAGTTTTTATATTTTGGCTTTTAAACTTGGTTTGAATTTGATTGGATCGTTATCGGATTGGATTCGATAATTTGTAATTGTATAGTTTTCGTATTTCAGACTTACAATATTTAGTTAATAGTAGATATTTTAAGATTTTGCCCTCTGATTGACTAATTTATAATCTAAATGTTTGAAATAAGTTTTTGTATTTCTGATTTTAAACTTTGTTTGGATTTGGTTGGATCGTTATTGGATCATATCTATAATTCATAATTAATTATATGGTTTTTCGTATTTCGAACTTACGAGTAAGTATTTAATAGATATTTTGAGAGTAATATACGCTAGGCGATGACGTTACATATATCCAAGGAAGTAGCTTGCCTAATGAGCTCAAACAGAAGCTGAGCCTTCTCCCAAAGGATAACATCCTTGCTCCCCTTAGAAGGATTCAAGTTCTCCTGGAAAAAATTATGAAGAATGCCATGGAGATGAGTAAGGATGGTCACTGGAAAGCTAGAGTGAGATCTGCTAGAGTGATCCTCAACAACGAAGCAGGAGTGACGGGGCCAGTGACAGTATGCAGCCAATGTCACTGTATCTCATTCGTGATCGTGACTGGGGAAATAATCGGAGGACGGGCTGGATGCTGAATCCCTAAAATCTGAGTAAGAATGCTCGGAGTGATGGTCATCGAGACACTCTGAACATATATGAAAAAAATACTTCTCCTGCTCTACAACCTTGACCGTTGAGTGCATATTGGCATAGAAATATCGAGTAAGAAGTGAGTAAGTGGGGAGGGGGGGGGGGGGAGATCCTGATAGAGAAGACTCCAACCTGGCTGACTGAGGGCGGAGTCACCAAGAGCGGCTCAAAGTGGCAGATCGATCGAAGCACGATCAATTTGTCGCTTGCAAAGGACATTACGAGTAGCAAAGAATGAATTGAAGCAAAGAAGTGCCTCCGCGGTTCGAAAATCACGAGTAAAAAACAGAGGGGGAGGTGCACTAGACTCCCCCACATGCCTCCGAGTGGGATTTTTTTGTCCTCGGGATGATGATCGAGAGAGAGACCCAAAATAACAAACCCTATGGTAGAGGAGTCCCCAAAATCAGGTAAAAACCCAAATTAGAGTGGATCAAAATCCAAAGATTGGATTTTTGCGATGAAAATAGGGCGAAATCTAGCCTTACCTAGAGGGGAAGGAAAAAGAACCCAGAGGAGACGAAGGGGAGCCCAGAGAGGAAGAAACGGGGGTGACAGTTTGTATGCACGAGTGCCACAGATTGGTTCTATAAAACTCTAAAATTTTACACAGCCGTGCGCACGAGTTGGAAATATACATAAAGTCGTGCGCACGTCCTAGCTTACTGAAATTCTAGATTTCAAAGAAAGATCGTGCCACGATCGTAATCCCGATAGACTATAAATCAATTGTCACACGTCAAGGGGATCGTGTGAGTAGTGGTGGCATGTAAATCCAACAGTTAGTATGATCCATGCGCGGTGGCCGCGCACAAATCTAAAAAACACAAAAGAGGCAAAATGGAAAATAACTGACGTATAAGGGTTCAAAACTACCTAGAATCATCTAAACTTGAAGAATATAAATAGGGGTAGTTTTTGGGCAAACAAATATTTAAGATCAATAGTATTATATCAACTTGAACTAAGATATGAATAAACAGAATTTAAAAAGAACTAAATTATAAATATGCATGAGTGTGACCTAAAACCAATAGAGAACAAGCATATATTCTTATTTTACATCATTTTGGCTTAAACAACACAAAATTATACTTAGCACAATATTAGCAATTAAAACAAGGACATTCTTATTTAGTTGAAATTCGGTAAAGAATATATTTAGCCAAAATTGGCTCTTTTTTAAGATTTATTATTTATTATCCCTTAGATAACCTAATGCAATATGTCTCGTGTAAAGAATATATGTTGACATCCACTCGCCTTAGCCAGGGGTGTCGAGCTTCAAGATGCCCCTACGAACCATTTTACTTAAGCGAGTTGCAAAAAGTCTAAAAAATTATATAAAGAGTCCCGCGTAACAAGAATATGACCAGCAACTCCAAACCAGTTAGTGTTGAGTAATGAGCACATTGTTCCTTGGGTCATATTCTCGAGATCTCCATATTTATATATATAATATGTTCAAGAAGAAATTTCAACTAACAGAGGCAATAGAATGTGCTTAGGTACAACTTAGTTACTTAAGCAAAAATGGATCTATCATCAATGCTAATATTGTATGAATATTTTGAACAATCAGACTTTAGCATACCACAAATTGGGTAATTTTATCAAATGCTATGGCACGACAGAAAGACCAATTAATATAACACAAGATAACTTAAGGGTTCGAAAAACTCTTATTACTTCCCCGGTTATTTCAACCTTAGAAGATGACAAGAAGTAACAAACAACCCTAATAGTCAGTAAAGGACTGAAACAGTACCCCCTGTCGACATATTCCGCTAAGGTTCTAAAAGATAAGCAAGAAATTCACTAGACAAACCAAAACAAATAAAACACAAACTGCACACTAGTCAAACAAAAAGCGACATACCAACCAAGCATGCTAGTGTATAGAGGTCATGGGTTGGGAGCAGAAGAATCAAAGAAACCACAAACAAGTGGCTCCTTGTAACATCCGCCCCAAACACATAAGATATTGTCTGCTTTGCCCGTATCGGCATAACAACTTCCTAGGGGGTCACCCATCCTACAAAATGGTATCAGAGATGGTTCTCCACACAATAGGGGGGGTTCTAACCCTACATGTGGACGTGTAGCCTTTAAGGGAGGTGGATTGTGGTGACTAAGATCCAATAGCCAATACTCCTGATGCTGTGATGCCAAGATGGATGAAGTAAGGTGACGTGTCCAAGGCCACGAGTTAGCCCTACATAGCTAGAGAGAAAGATCCTGAGTAACTACGGATTTCGTAAGAATTATGCGTCGTTACCGATTTCGTAAGAATTCCGTAGTTAAGCGTACAAGGGTGAGAGTAGTACTAAGATGGGTGACCTCCTAGGAAGTCCTTGTTTGAGCACGGGCAAAGCAGACAATATCTTGTGTGTTTGGGGCGGATGTTACAAAATGGTATCAGAACCGGTTCTCCTCGCAATGGAGGGCTATAACCCTATATGTGGACGTGTAGCCCTTAAGAGGGGTGGATTATAACGACCAAAATCCAATAGCCAAGACTTCTGAGGCTATGATGCTAAGATGGATGAGGTGAGGTGTCTAAGGCCACAAGTTAGCCCCACATCGTCTGAAGAGAAGATCCTAAGCTACTGATGTAATTTTCTTTTCCAAATATAGAAGATGTGTTTTAACCGTGTGCCGCTACGGATTTTGTAATAACTCTATAGTTAAGCATGCTCGGGCGAAAGCAGTACTAGGATGGGTGACTCCCCTAGGAAGTCCTCGTGCAGACATAGACAAAGAGGACAATATTTTGTAACATTCAACCCAAACACAAACGATATTGTCCGCTGTACCCGTGCCCATCATACAAAATGGTATTAGAGCCAGTTCACCTCGCAATGGGGGGTCTAACCCTACACGTGAACGTGTACCCTTTAAGGGAGGTGGATTGTGACGACCAAGATCCAATAACCAAGACTCCTGAGGTGGTGATGCAAGATGGATGAGGTGAGTTGAGGTGGGGTGAGGTGAGGTGTCCAATGCCATAAGTTAGCCTCACATCGCTTAGAGAGAAGGAGATCCTAAGCTACTTATATAATTTTTTCTCCTAAATATAGAAGACGCATTTTAAAACCGTACACCGCTACAGATTTCGTAAGAACTCCATAGTTAATCATGCTCTGGCAAGAGTAGCTGGGATGCCCTGAAAATCTGAAAACCAATTTCTGTGATGTGAGGTGAGAAAAGTAGGAGAGTTTGGGGTTGGTCAATTAACTACACCAATTAAGGTTCTGACAAGACTTCTTTTGTGCTCTCACACATAGAAAAGAATGAGGGAAAAACAAGATGAAATCTTTTACATTTGATTTTATAAAAATATTTTTATTAAAAGTAGAGAAGGGAAGTGTTAACAGAGAGAAGGCTTCTCAAGCTAGGCTCGACCTTCAAAAAGGCTATCCTTTCAATATGTATGACCTACCGGTACCACTACATACTGACAGGAGTCCCTCCAAGGGAGCACGACGCTCAATTATATGATGGTGAGCCAAGTAGTCTCACCCACTCCCTAACACTTGGGTGCACCGGTCTAGAGGTCCTATCTATGGGATTGATCAATTATATCATTTATGTACTTATATTTTTATCTTGATCTGTCCTAAGCTTGGGGCCTTGAGAAGAGGCCTACCCAAAAGAGTTCAGCTGAATCATTACTACTAACAACCACATAATACTTAACTAAACTAAATGAAGTTCCTCTTTTCTTATTTATTCTCTGTCAAAGAACTCAGAATACACTTCGAATTTCCTCTTTTCTTATTTATTCTCTGCCAGAGAACCCATATCGTAGATTCCAAATAAATAAAGTTCTTCACCAATACTGGATGCAGTCTTACAAAGGCTGACGTACACTGGGAACGATTCACAAGAGTCCCGACAACAACAAGTGGGTGCGAATAATGCTTTAAAGAAAGTGGATTCTACGTACTTCAGTCTTGATATATATTGTTTTCTCTATCTCCATGATTCAAATCCGCAAGTTGTCCAACACCACTTGCAACTTGCAACATGTGTAGAGATGGAACTACAGTAGGGCCAAGGGGGACCACGGCCCCTCCTAATTTTTTTTTTTTTAAAAAACCGATTCTGCGATGCAGCATGCAGCGATGAGCGATCACTGCGATCCCATCTCCACCGGACGCCCGGACCGCCGAGTGCCGACGCCGTCCACTCCTCTCTGGCCAATGGCCACCGACACCAGTCACACCACCCACCTGGGCCAACTCGGAAGCCGAAACGCCATGGCCCCTCCTTCTCCGTCAGCGCCGGACCACCTCCCTTTGCCACCGGCCTCCCCGTCAAGAGCTCCAGCAGGACCTCATCGTGATCCGCGGCTTTGCCGACCTCCCCGCCACGATTCGCGGCTCTGTCGACCTCCCCGCCGCGATCCGTGGCTCATGCGGCTCGTGTGTGGATGAACGCCAGCCCATCGCGGCACCATCGACCCCGTCGTGAATCTCGTGATCGGCATCCTCACCATCCAAATGTCCAATACAAGGGCTGAAGCTTGAAGGGCGTTCGGCCCGGCCCCCGGTTCCCATTGTTAAGGTCCTTGAGGAGAGAGAGCTGGAGAAAGAGAGAGAGGAGAGAGAGAGAGATATCAGAGATGTGAGAATCAAGATCAGATTCTGATCCATTAGAAACCAGATGATGCCACCTGTAAACGAAATCGTTAAAAACAATATTAAAATCAAATTTTTTTTTTTTAAACCTGCGAGGCTGCAAGTCTGCAAAGGTGTTGTTGTACCTAACATATAAAAGAAATTGGGGATTCGGGGAGGTCAAATTTTGACGATCCGAAAATAGGAACCACACCGACGCGAAACGCCACAAGTCTTCAAAGGCAAGTACGTGGGCCTGTTGGTCCTGTGAGTTTGCAACCACAAGACGTGAGGAAATTTCAGGCGACCCTGGCGACGCCAACGGGATTATAGGATCCCAATGCGATCTTGGGCCTCCTAAAATCTACGTTAGAATCTTGAAGTTACCGCCGGCCGCAGAGGGCTACTGAAGAAGGTTTCACGATTCAATTTTTTTTTCCTTTTAGAATATTTGTTCCCCTTTCTTGAATGAGTTTTTTTTTTGAAAAATTCTTGATTCCCTCTCTTGCATAATTGCATTTTCTTTAGGGTAAAAAAACAATCCTTATTTATTTCAATCCTAGCTTTTATTTTGTTTGTGATTCTATGATTTATATTCAGTAATTTTTTTTTATTTTTCTTGCAGTTCTTGTGTTCTTTTCGATTATCCTGCTTAGATTCACTCCTATTAAAATTCAGAACTCTAGTTTCACAAGACACAAGGTATTCTCTCTCTTTCTGAATAAGGGGCAGCGTCTAATTTATTGATTCATTATTTAGATATAGAAATCATTTTAAAGATGATTTTATTTATTTTATAATTTATTTGATATTGTAGACTATGGGAAAGCTAACTACAATGTTTGACCTTTTCAAGAGAAAACATGTGCAAAATTTAGAAGTCAGTGATGGTGATGCATCTTCTCCAGCCTCCAATATAGATATCCAAATTACAGAAAATCCTCCTACAAAATCTCGAAAAGTTGAAGTCAATGAAATTGATATTAGTTCGTTGGAGCGTGATCCTGTATTACGTCCACAGATATGAGATTATGATGTTAATCAGCATGATGAAATTTGGCGAGCATATATTAAATCAGGTCCGTTCCAACCTATTCTTTCAAAGTACCCAAAATCTGGATTAGTCATCTTCTAAGTTTTCAGCCTTCGTGGTTCATGCTATTTCCTTTATGGCTTGAATATTCTTCCGATAAAGATGCAACTTTTTGCCTACTATGTTTTCTCTTTAATAAGTCATCCAGGTATCTGGGACATAATGCATTCACCGTTGACGGATTTAAAAATTGGAAGAAAGTTAGAGATGGAAAAAATTGTGCTTTTCTAAATCATATAGGTAAAGATCCTAACTCTCTTCATAAAATTATTGAGAGGTCATGTGAGGATTTGATGAACCAATCTCAGCATATACAAAAGGTGCTTGACAATTTCTCCTCTGAACAACTTGCAAACAATCAAATACGTTTGAAGGCCTCAATTGATACTGTTCGAGTCCTTACACTTCAAGGTATTGCTTTTAGAGGTCGGGATGAAAGCCTTGGTTCAACCAATCGTGGAAATTTTCTTGAAATATTAGATTTTGTGGTTTCATATAATAAAAAGGTTGCTGAAGCGATAGCTAAAGCTCCAAAAAATGCCTCTTATATATCACCAATGATTGAAAAAGAATGGTCTGCTCCCCCTACCGAGCAGACTGGGCCTGAGATAAAAGTTGATACTCGCGGGCCTCACTTTGCTCCACAAAGCGCTCAGTAAGGTAGGTCCAAAGCTCTGTCGTAATAGAGAAGGTGACAAGATCTGCATATATAGAACAATCAACCAAGGCAACTAGAAAGGTACGAACACGGTGGTCACGAACACTCCAAGAGTCAAAGGCCACGGGGTGAGAGGTTGCTGCAGGAGTAGGAGTTGATCCATCGAGGTGACCGTATAAGGTACGGCCATCCAGAATGCTTCAGACTGTAGCCGACTACACAGTCCAATCCGCGATGGTCACAAGTGGGAAGTCCGTAGAGTCTGGAAGGAAATCCCTTATTTGTTCGATAGGTGTCGCCAAGAACTGGGCTGAGGAGGGCACTCCAGATGGAGCGGAGGACGTCATTGTGGACTGATTAAAGAAGACCATTAGTTATCGAAATCAGCGCCAACTCTGGTGTGGGATATAGCTCTGGTGCAGGATAGGGTTGTGTGAGGGATATAGATCCAGTGCAGGATGATCGAAGCGGGATAGGGCTCTAGAGTAGGATAGGGTTACGTACGGGATAAGTCCGGTGTGGGATAGGGCACAACAACGGTACGGAATAGGACACCGCAACGGTACGGGATAGGGCACAACAACAATATGAGATAGTTTCGGTGTAGGATAGATCGGTACTGGATAGATCCGGTGTAGGATGATTGGTGCGGGATAGAGCTTCTAGTGCAGGATAAGGTTGCGTGCGTGATAAGTTCGGTACGGGATAGGACACAACAGCGGTATGGGATAAGACATAGCAGTGGTATGGGATAGGTTCGGTGTAGGATAGATCGATACAGGATAGAGGCGGTGCGGGATGATCGGTGTGGGATAGAGCAACGGTGCGGGATCGGACGGCATGTCGCGGTGAGGGATAGGACGGCGTGCGCGGGTTGAAGCAGGTGGTGCGGGATATAGCTGGATGGAACGGGATCTGGTGCGGGATATCGTGGGCCGGAGTAGGCGGTGCGGGATGGGCACAGGAGAAAGGGCTCTGGTACGGGACAGAGGTGAAGGGGTGAGGGACGGGGCACAGGGTGGCTGGTGTGAGAGAAGCAAGATCTGGTACAGGACGGGCACAGGAGAGAGGGCTTCGGTACGGGATTAGGGCTTCGGATGAGGGCGCAGGGGAGAGAGGGATCAGTCGCTCGGAATCAAGAGCCTGACTTTGATACCATGTTACGGAGAGAGAATAGGTTTGGGGAGAAAAACTCCTTGTATTATCTCACCAATCTCATTATCATTACATAAGACTACCTCTCTTTATATAGAGAGAAAACACACACCTTTTCATTACCACAACCGAGGCGGGACTAATAGAATACTAACACTTCTATCCTTGGCCTTGCACGAACTTGGGGCTATAAAAGGACCCCTAGGGATGGGAAAAGAAGATCAAATGAAGGATCTTATTGCTCTTTGAGAGATCGAATAGAGGGTAGCCATCATCGGGTTAGAGCGAGGGTTTCTCTTGTTCTTGGGGTGACAGGGCTGTGGTATCTTCTTGTTCCTTGGGGGTGATCTCTTTGTGGGTTGGGGGAGGGATTGATTGGAGTTTTACTCTTTGTATTCATTTTCTAAGTGAATCTATAAATCGTCGTTGTCAGAAATCATCTTGTGTTCTTGTGTTTGGTGCTTTGATATGCATTGATCGTTCGTTCTTCTCAATGGTGGTGGTCACCATCTTCCGGTGGAGTTATTTGCGTCTTCGACGCGACCTTTCCGTTGCGGGGAGCCTTGGTGGTGGGATCGAATTCCCAACACCGACCCGCCTATGCTTTGGGAGCAGTGTGAGTCGCTCGGACGCCTTCCAGTTTGCCCCGGTGCCCAAACTTGTAGAGCTGCTCCTGGGCACCAGGTCGGTTCGCTTGAGCGCTGATAGGTTTTGCTCGGGCGTCTAACCTCACTGCTCGACTCCTAGAGACCCCTCTAAATTTTGACTTTGCCCGACAATCAGCATGCCCAATTAGGATATGGTCCATATCATTCAACAATTAGTAGCATCGGATCCTGACAAACCATATTTGATCCTAACAATCCGTAGTAGAGTCAAATAATTGGTATCAAACTAAAACGAGTGGTATTAAATCCTAAAACTTGGCAAAGAAAATATCAGCGAAATTGGTAAAGAAGGGGGGAGGTCTATAAAGTTTCATGGTAAAGAAAATATCAGCGAAATTGAAGGTTTTGTTAGTTCTTCATGATCTCTATAAAGTGCTTCTCGAGGAAATCTAAGAAGAATGCAACTGGAGTAACAAAGAATGGGAGGTACTTCCCACCAGGAGACGGCAGAGTTGGCAAAGCACTGATGCTTTGGTGCGGAGGTTGTGGGTTCGACTCCTCCTCCCCTCGATTTATCCGGGAGTGAAGTGGGAAATGCCGAGTGGGTCGGACTTCACACCCCAAAGGGATTAGTCCAAGTTTGAAGTGGGTCATTGCCCGAAAGGTTTTGGGATACCCACTGATCTCAAAGAAAAAAAAAAAGAAAAAGAAAAAAAAAAAGAAAAAGGAAGAATGAGAGGGATGGAGTTGATCAAGGCAATGAGTATTAGCAGGTTGTTAATTGAGCAATTAAGTCATGTACGACTTGCATGAGTGGCGCTACATATGGGTTGACCCCACCCATAGATTCAAATTTATTAAAAGATATATTTATTTATTTATTTTAATTATTTATTTAGTTTTGAGTGTACGTTGGTTTGATCCTACTCCACCGAATCACCGAACCCTACTTCACGCCTTCATGTGAAAAAGAAATTAGTGAAACTTTTGACCACATTGATACAAATTTTTGGAGCCACCATTGAGTCGTGATGGACGGGAAAACAACTAATATATTAGAGTGTATGTTTGAAAAGTCATACTCGCCAAAACGTTTATGAAGGATATTGAAGAGGATATTGTACCTTTCTTCTTTTCGAAGGTGTCATCCACAGAATTAGAGAGCAAAACCGGTTGGTCTTCATTGGGTCTATGCCCATGTCTATATACAATTATATGAGGAAATAGAACTCCCGAGTATCCGATATGAGACTAAACATTATATACAATGTATGACTAAACATCCTATTGAATATATGATAAAGTGAAACATCCCCCCTCAAACTCAAGGTGGATCGAATATCGAGAGTTTGCAAATACAATACTGAAACAGTATCATTAGGGGTGGCAATGGGTCGGGTCATGTCGTGTTCGTGTCGTGTCTAGTCGGGTTCGTGTCCAAAAACCCTAGACCCGGACCCGACCCGTTTAACTAATCATGTCTAGATCCTAAACCCGTACCCGACCCGCTAATAAACGGGTAGACCCGATAAGACCCGGTAAGACCCGTTTATCACCCGGGACTATTCAGTTGACCCGATCCGACCCAATCCGACTCGACCAGACCTGACCTGAAAGACCCGCTGGTATTATATAGTATAGTATCGGATTGCGGGTAGACCCGACCCGACCCGACACGACCCGTTGAATACTAAACGGGTCTTCTCGGGTCTACCGTGTCCAGACCCTAAACCCGGACCCGACCCGTTTATTAAACGGGTCTATCGTGTTGACCCGTTTACGACCCGAACCCGTTTAGCCCTGACCCAGACCCGCTAACTTCATGTCTGGTCGTGTCGGGTCTGCCGTGTCGGGTCCGAAATTGCCAGCCCTAAGTATCATGAAGAGTTTTTATGAGAAAATATGCAATTTGTTCCTTGGATGAGATTGAAGGTAAGGGGATCATACGAGCAACATATTCCTGGTGAGTATATAAGATGTAAAAAAAATTAAACTTGGTTTGGATTCAATCAGATTTTGAACTTGGTTTGGATTTGATCGGATCCCTATCGGATCGGATCAGATCGCTATCATTATCGTTATCGGATCGAGCTAGGATCGTTATCGGATTTTGTAGATGTTTTAAAACTTGGTCTGGATTCGATCGGATTTGTATTAGATCGTATCTGATAATTCGTACTTGTATGGTTTTTCATGCATATTTCGAACCTATGAAGAAGTATTTAGATGATATTTTAAGATTTTGCCATCTGATTGACTAATTTAAACTTTAAGTGTTTGAAAATTATAAGTTTTTATATTTCGGCTTTTAAACTTGGTTTGAATTTGATTGGATCGTTATCGGATTGCATTCGATAATTTGTAATTGTATAGTTTTCATATTTCGGACTTACAATATTTAGTTAATAGTAGATATTTTAAGATTTTGCCCTCTGATTGACTAATTTATAATCTAAATGTTTGAAAATCATAAGTTTTTGTATTTCTGATTTTAAACTTTGTTTGGATTTGGTTGGATCGTTATTGGATCATATCTATAATTAATAATTAATTATATGGTTTTTCGTATTTCAAACTTACGAGTAAGTATTTAATAGATATTTTGAGAGTTTGCCCTCCGATCAACTAATTTATAGTCTTAAGTGTTTGAAAATCATAAGTTTTTGTATTTCGGCTTTTGAACATAGTTTGGATTCGGTTGGATCGTTATCGGATCGCGTCGTGCGCACGAGTGTCGAAAGCAAGTAATATACGCTAGGCGATGACGTTACATATATCCAAGGAAGTAGCTTGCCTAATGAGCTCAAACAGAAGCTGAGCCTTCTCCCAAAGGATAACATCCTTGCTCCCCTTGGAAGGATTCAAGTTCTACTGGAAAAAATTATGAAGAATGCCATGGAGATGAGTAAGGATGGTCACTGGAAAGCTAGAGTGATCCTCAACAACGAAGCAAGAGTGACAGTATGCAGCCAATTTCACTGTATCTCATTCGTGATCGTGACTGGGGAAAGAATCGGAGGACGGGCTGGATGCTGAATCCCTAAAATCTGAGTAAGAATGCTCGGAGTGATGGTCATCGAGACACTCTGAACATATATGAAAAAAAATACTTCTCCTGCTCTACAACCTTGACCGTTGAGTGCATATTGGCATAGAAATATCGAGTAAGAAGTGAGTAAGTGGGGAGGGGGGGGGGGGGAGATCCTGATAGAGAAGACTCCAACCTGGCTGACTGAGGGCGGAGTCACCAAGAGCGGCTCAAAGTGGCAGATCGATCGAAGCACGATCAATTTGTCGCTCGCAAAGGACATTACGAGTAGCAAAGAATGAATTGAAGCAAAGAAGTGCCTCCGCGGTTCGAAAATCACGAGTAAAAAACAGAGGGGGAGGTGCACTAGACTACCCCACATGCCTCCGAGTGGGATTTTTTTGTCCTCGACATGATGATCGAGAGAGAGACCCAAAATAACAAACCCTATGGTAGAGGAGTCCCCAAAATCAGGTAAAAACCCAAATTAGAGTGGATCAAAACCCAAAGATTGGATTTTTGCGATGAAAATAGGGAGAAATCTAGCCTTACCTAGAGGGGAAGGAAAAAGAACCCAGAGGAGACGAAGGGGAGCCCAGAGAGGAAGAAACGGGGGTGACAGTTTGTATGCACGAGTGACACAGATTGGTTTTATAAAACTCTAAAATTTTACACAGTCATGCGCACGAGTTGGAAATATACATAAAGTCGTGTGCACGACCTAGCTTACTGAAATTCCAGATTTCAAAGAAAGATCGTGCCACGATCGTAATCCCGATCGACTATAAATCAATTGTCACACGTCAAGGGGATCGTGTGAGTAGTGGTGGCATGTAAATCCAACAGTTAGTATGATCCATGCGCGGTGGCCGCGCACAAATCTCAAAAACACAAAAGGGGCAAAATGGAAAATAACTGACGTATAAGGGTTCAAAACTACCTAGAATCATCTAAACTTGAAGAATATAAATAGGGGTAGTTTTTGGGCAAACAAATATTTAAGATCAATAGCATTATATCAACTTGAACTAAGATATGAATAAACAGAATTTAAAAAGAACTAAATTATAAATATGCATGAGTGTGACCTAAAACCAATAGAGAACAAGCATATATTCTTATTTTACATCATTTTGGCTTAAACAACACAAAATTATACTTAGCACAATATTAGCAATTAAAATAAGGACATTCTTATTTAGTTGAAATTCGGTAAAGAATATATTTAGCCAAAATTGGCTCTTTTTTAAGATTTATTATTTATTATCCCTTAGATAACCTAATGCAATATGTCTCGTGTAAAGAATATATGTTGACATCCACTCGCCTTAGCCAGGGGTGTCGAGCTTCAAGATGCCCCTACGAACCATTTTACTTAAGCGAGTTGCAAAAAATCTAAAAAATTATATAAAGAGTCCCGCGTAACAAGAATATGACCAGCAACTCCAAACCAGTTAGTGTTGAGTAATGAGCACATTGTTCCTTGGGTCATATTCTCGAGATCTCCATATTTATATATATAATATGTTCAAGAAGAAATTTCAACTAACAGAGGCAATAGAATGTGCTTAGGTACAACTTAGATTACTTAAGAAAAAATGGATCAATCATCAATGCTAATATTGTATGAATATTTTGAACAATCAGACTTTAGCATACCACAAATTGGGTAATTTTATCAAATGCTATGGCACGACAGAAAGACCAATTAATATAACACAAGATAACTTAAGGGTTCGAAAAACTCTTATTACTTCCCCGGTTATTTCAACCTTAGAAGATGACAAGAAGTAACAAACAACCCTAATAGTCAGTAAAGGACTGAAATAGTACCCCCTGTCGACATATTCCGCTAAGGTTCTAAAAAGATAAGCAAGAAATTCACTAGACAAACCAAAACAAATAAAACACAAACTGCACACTAGTCAAACAAAAAGCGACATACCAACCAAGCATGCTAGTGTGTAGAGGTCATGGGTTGGGAGCAGAAGAATCAAAGAAACCACAAACAAGTGGCTCCTTGTAACATCCGCCCCAAACACATAAGATATTGTCTGCTTTGCCCGTATCGGCATAACAACTTCCTAGGGGGTCACCCATCCTACAAAATGGTATCAGAGATGATTCTCCACACAATAGGGGGGGTTCTAACCCTACATGTGGACGTGTAGCCTTTAAGGGAGGTGGATTGTGGTGACTAAGATCCAATAGCCAATACTCCTGAGGCTGTGATGCCAAGATGGATGAAGTAAGGTGAGGTGTCCAAGGCCACGAGTTAGCCCTACATAGCTGGAGAGAAAGATCCTGAGTAACTACGGATTTCGTAAGAATTATGCGTCGTTACCGATTTCGTAAGAATTCCGTAGTTAAGCGTACAAGGGTGAGAGTAGTACTAAGATGGGTGACCTCCTAGTAAGTCCTTGTTTGAGCACGGGCAAAGCAGACAATATCTTGTGTGTTTGGGGCGGATGTTACAAAATGGTATTAGAACCGGTTCTCCTCTAAATGGAGGGCTATAACCCTATATGTGGACGTGTAGCCCTTAAGAGGGGTGGATTATAACGACCAAAATCCAATAGCCAAGACTTCTGAGGCTATGATGCCAAGATGGATGAGGTGAGGTGTCTAAGGCCACAAGTTAGCCCCACATCGTCTGAAGAGAAGATCCTAAGCTACTGATGTAATTTTCTTTTCCAAATATAGAAGATGTGTTTTAACCGTGTGCCGCTACGGATTTTGTAATAACTCTGTAGTTAAGTGTACTCGGGCGAAAGCAGTACTAGGATGCGTGACTCCCCTAGGAAGTCCTCATGTAGATATAGACAAAGAGGACAATATTTTGTAACATTCAACCCAAACACAAAAGATATTGTCTGCTGTACCCGTGCCCATCATACAAAATGGTATTAGAGCCAGTTCTCCTCGCAATGGGGGGTCTGACCCTACACGTGAACGTGTACCCCTTAAGGGAGGTGGATTGTGACGACCAAGATCCAATAGCCAAGACTCCTGAGGTGGTGATGCAAGATGGATGAGGTGAGTTGAGTTGGGGTGAGGTGAGGTCTCCAATGCCATAAGTTAGCCTCACATCGCCTAGAGAGAAGGAGATCCTAAGCTACTTATATAATTTTTCCTCCTAAATATAGAAGACGCGTTTTAAAACCGTACACCGCTACAGATTTCGTAAGAACTCTATAGTTAATCATGCTCTGGCAAGAGTAGCTGGGATGCCCTGAAAATCTGAAAACCAATTTCTGTGATGTGAGGTGAGAAAAGTAGGAGAGTTTGGGGTTGGTCAATTAACTACACCAATTAAGGTTCTGACAAGACTTCTTTTGTGCTCTCACACATAGAAAAGAAGGAGGGAAAAACAAGATGAAATCTTTTACATTTGATTTTATAAAAATATTTTTATTAAAAGTAGAGAAGGGAAGTGTTAACAGAGAGAAGGCTTCTCAAGCTAGGCTCGACCTTCAAAAAGGCTATCCTTTCAATATGTATGACCAATCGGTACCACTACATACTGACAGGAGTCCCTCCAAGGGAGCAAGACGCTCAAGTATATGATGGTGAGCCAAGTAGTCTCACCCACTCCCTAACACTTGGGTGCACCGGTCTAGAGGTCCTATCTATGGGATTGATCAATTATATCATTTATGTACTTATATTTTTATCTTGATCTGTCCTAAGCTTGGGGCCTTGAGAAGAGGCCTACCCAAAAGAGTTCAGCTGAATCATTACTACTAACAACCACAGAATACTTAACTAAACTAAATGAAGTTCCTCTTTTCTTATTTATTCTCTGTCAAAGAACTCAGAATACACTTCGAATTTCCTCTTTTCTTATTTATTCTCTGCCAGAGAACCTATATCGTAGATTCCAAATAAATAAAGTTCTTCACCAGTACTGGATGCAGTCTTACAAAGGCTGACGTACACTGGGAACGATTCACAAGAGTCCCGACAACAACAAGTGGGTGCGAATAATGCTTTAAAGAAAGTGGATTCTACGTACTTCAGTCTTGATATATATTGTTTTCTCTATCTCTATGATTCAAATCCGCAAGTTGTCCAACACCACTTGCAACCTGCAACATGTGTAGAGATGGAACTACAGTAGGGCCAAGGGGGGCCACGGCCCCTCCTAATTTTTTTTTTAAAAAAACCGATTCTGCGATGCAGGATGCAGCGATGAGCGATCACTGCGATCCCATCTCCACCGGACGCCCGGACCACCGAGTGCCGACGTCGTCCACTCCTCTCTGGCCAGTGGCCACCGGCACCAGTCACACCACCCACCTGGGCCAACTCGGAAGCCAGAACGCCACGACCCCTCCTTCTCCGTCAGCGCCGGACCACCTCCCTTTGCCACCGGCCTCCCCGTCAAGAGCTCCAGTAGGACCCCACCGCGATCCGCGGCTCTACCGACCTCCCCGTCGCGATCCGCGGCTCTATCGACCTCCCCGCCGTGATCCGTGGCTCGTGCAGCTCGTGTGTGGATGAACGCCAGCCCATCGCGGCACCATCGACCCCGTTGTGAATCTCGTGATCGGCATCCTCACCATCCAAATGTCCAATCCAAGGGCCGAAGCTTGAAGGGCGTTCGGCCCGGCCCCCGGTTCCCATTGTTAAGGTCCTTGAGGAGAGAGAGCTGGAGAAAGAGAGAGAGGAGAGAGAGAGATATCAGAGATGTGAGAATCAAGATCAGATTCTGATCCATTAGAAACCAGATGATGCCACCTGTAAACGAAATCGTTAAAAACAATATTAAAATCAAATTTTTTTTTTTAAACCTGCGAGGCTGCAAGTCTGCAAAGGTGCTGGTGTACCTAACATATAAAAGAAATCGAGGATTCGGGGAGGTCAAATTTTGATGATCCGAAAATAGAAACCACACCGACGCGAAACGCTACAAGTCTTCAAAGGCAAGTACGTGGGCCCGTTGGGCCTGTGAGTTTGCAACCACAAGACGTGAGAAAATTTCAGGCGACCCTGGCGACGCCAACGGAATTATAGGATCCCAATGCGATCTTGGGCCTCCTAAAATCTGCGTTAGAATCTTGAAGTTACCGCCGGCCGCAGAGGGCTACTGAAGAAGGTTTCACGATTCAATTTTTTTTCCTTTTAGAATATTTGTTCCCCTTTCTTGAATGAGTTTTTTTTTTTGAAAAATTCTTGATTCCCTCTCTTGCATAATTGCATTTGCTTTAGGGTAAAAAAACAATCCTTATTTATTTCAATCCTAGCTTTTATTTTGTTTGTGATTCTATGATTTATATTCAGTAATTTTTTTTTTATTTTTCTTGCAGTTCTTGTGTTCTTTTCGATTATCCTGCTTAGATTCACCCCTATTAAAATTCAGAACTCCAGTTTCACAAGACACAAGGTATTCTCTCTCTCTCTGAATAAAGGGCAGCGTCTAATTTATTGATTCATTATTTAGATATAGAAATCATTAAGCTAACTACAATGTTTGACTTTTTCAAGAGAAAACATGTACAAAATTTAGAAGTCAATGATGGTGATGCATCTTCTCCAGCCTCCAATATAGATATCCAAATTACAGAAAATCCTCCTATAAAATCTCGGAAAGTTGAAGTCAATGAAATTGATTTTAGTTCGTTGGAGCGTGATCCTGTATTACGTCCACAGATATGGGATTATGATGTTAATCAGCATGATAAAATTTGACGAGCATATATTAAATCAGGTCCGTTTCAACCTATTCTTTCAAAGTACCCAAAATCTGGATTAGCAAGTCATCTTCTAAGTTTTCAGCCTTCGTGGTTCATGCTATTTCCTTTATGGCTTGAATATTCTCCCGATAAAGATGCAACTTTTTGCCTACTATGTTTTCTCTTTAATAAGTCATCCGGGTATCCGGGACATAATGCATTCACCGTTGACGGATTTAAAAATTGGAAGAAAGTTAGAGATGGGAAAAATTGTGCTTTTCTAAATCATATAGGTAAAGATCCTAACTCTCTTCATAAAATTGCTGAGAGGTCATGTGAGGATTTGATGAATCAATCTCAGCATATACAAAAGGTGCTTGACAATTTCTCCTCTGAACAACTTGCAAACAATCGACTACGTTTGAAGGCCTCAATTGATACTGTTCGAGTCCTTGCACTTCAAGGTGTTACTTTTAGAGGTCGGGATGAAAGCCTTGGTTCAACCAATCGTAAAAATTTTCTTGAAATATTGGATTTTGTGGTTTCATATAATGAAAAGGTTGCTGAAGCGATAGCTAAAGCTCCAAAAAATTCCTCGTATATATCACCAATGATTCAAAAAAAAAATTTACATGTTTTTTCAACCAAAATAAAAAAGGCAATTCGTGAAGAAATTGGTGATGCAAAATTTTGCATAATTGTTGATGAAGCTCGCGATGAGTCAATGAAGACGCAAATGACTAGAGTTTTAAGATTTGTTGATAAAGATGGTTTTATACGAGAGCGTTTTTTTGGTCTTGTACATGTCTCTGTCACTGCAATATTAACCCTAAAAGATGAGATATATTATGTATTGTCTTATCATATCCTTGATATTCAAAATATCCGAGGGCAGGGATACAATAGTGCAAGTAACATGCGTGGTGGGTGGAATGGACTACAAGCTTTGATTTCGAATGATTGTCCATATGCTTATTACATTCATTGTTTCGCACATTATTTGCAATTAGCATTAGTGGTAGCATCAAAGGAATTTATCCCTGTTCATTAGTTTTTTACTAAATTGATTTCTATTGTCAATATTGTTGGTGCTTCTTGCAAACGTAATGAAGAATTGAGGGCTACTCAAGTTGCTGACATTGATTATTTGATTGAAATTGGTGAGCTCGAGAGTGAAAGGGGGCTTAATCAAATTGGCACTTTACAACGGGCTAGAGATACTCGTTGGAGTTCTCACTTGAGATCAGTTTCTAATTTGATGAAGATGTTCAGTGCAACATGTGCAGTTCTACTTAACATTATTGATGAAGGAACTACTTCTTTCCAACGAGGAGAAGCAGACTCAGTTTATCAAGCAATGGTTTCATTTGAATTTGTCTTCCTATTGCATCTTATGAAAGGAACTATGGAAATCACTGATTTACTTTGTCAAGCTTTATAGTGTCAATCTCAAAACATTTTAAATTATATGCATCTTGTTTCATTTACTAAAGCACTTATCCAAAAATTTAGAGATGATGGATGGGATGCTTTACTTACCAATGTGAAATTATTCTATGAGGCACGCAATATAGATATCCCAGATATGAATACTCGTTATGTTGAGAGACGAGGTCGAGCTCGCCAACAACAAGATGACTTCACAATTGAGCATCATTATCGGGTGAACATTTTCTATGCTGCTATAGATTCTCAATTACAAGAATTAAATCGTCGATTTAATAAGCATGCAGTGGAGTTGCTTATTCTCAGTTCAGCTCTGGATCCTCAAAATACGCTTGAATATTTCAGAATCGATGATATTTGTCAATTGGTAAACAAGTTTTATCCACATAACTTCACCGATCATGAAAAAGAACAATTGAAAATGGAGCTTCACCATTATGAGCATAATGTAGTTCTATATCCAGAATTCAAGGAATTGTCAAATGTTTCTGAATTGTGCCAATGGCTGGTAAGGACCAAAAGATCAACAGGAGGCTATCCACTTATTTATAGAGTGATTTCACTTGTACTTACTCTTCCAGTTTCTACTGCAACAACGGAACGAGCATTTTCAGCCATGAATATTGTCAAAACTAGGCTTCACAACAAAATTGATGATGATTTTGTACATTGAAAGAGAAATTACTATGAAATTTAGTACAGATTCGATCATTGATAATTTTAGAAATCTAAAAGAACGACGAGTTCCATTTTAATTACTGATTGAGTTGAAATATATTAACAAACAATTATTATGTCTTTTCTTTTGTTTAAATGTGTGAACGGTTAACATATGTTACTAATGTTAGTTTTATTTTCTATGTATTAATTTAGTCTTGAATCGTAATATATTTCTCATTCTTGAATTGGTGATTTAATCGTAATATATTTCTCATTCTTGAATTGGTGATTTTTTTTTTGCTCATACTTGGCCCCCCCCCAAGATGAAATCCTGGTTCCGTCCCTAAACATGTGCCATTGATCAATGTTGTTTGTGACCACCAATTATAGGCATCGACCGCCCGAGCATCGATGTTGGTCCATTCGCCACCAGTTGCTCCATCGTTCGTCGTCCAACAAAGCGTTGCCGCCAGCCTCGTCTCTCTGTTTTGTTTGTCCCCATCTCATCTGGAAACCTTCTCAAACCCTGACCCAAATTCTGAACATCTCAAAACCCCACAATCGATCACTTATTTGTAAGTTTATTAAGCCTTAATATTAGACTTGTGATCTTCTGGGTTTGTTGACTATACAAAGGGTTCTAATCCTATTACTCGGGTAATGTGTCAATCGAGTCTAAGTTGGAAGCCATGAACCCTGGTCCCTGAAGGTTCCACCTTATCGACATTATGTACGGTTCTTATACCATCTCCTCGAAACACAGAACGTAGTTAGAGGAAGCGAGAAGTCCAAGCCTACGCTCCGTGAGTGCTTCGCACTAGTGCACGGTAGATGCTTAGCTACGTGTGTGCACTAAGGGAAAACCCTAGGTTAGTGCAGAGACACATGTAGCAATTTCTTGTCATAAGTGGACTTTGCCACATGGGTGCGATGCACCGGGACATGTTGCGAGTTGACTAGTTGACTTCACTAGGGGCACCCTACGGGAACCTCAGAGAATAGTGAAATCACTGGTGCACTTCACTTATGTGTGCCTTGCAAAGTCTCATACACGAGGAACGGCCAACTAGTGACATAAGGGCGTTTTGGTCATACCATGCGTCACTATGTACTAAGGGGGCCGGCCCTAAGTGTTGAGAGACGGATCAAGGCCGGCCCTATTGGTTTCAGGAGGTTGTTGTCTCCGATGTAAGGGCCGATCATGAGGCACAGAAAACGGGCTGGTTTTGACCGTTTTCAAAAACAAGGAAAAGATAGAGATAAAAAGAAGATATATATAGGGAGATGTTTGAATCAGTCAATCCTATCCGCACTAGGCTTATCCATAAGCCTAGGGCCGGCCCTATATAAGGGATAGGGGAGAGGGGGGGGGGGGGGGGGGGGGGGCGCCGGCCATACATATTGCAAGCTCTAAGGGGCCGGCCAAGCTATGGGGAAACCCTAGCCCCCCCCTCCTCTCCTCTCTTCTCATCTCCACTCTCGTCTCTCTCTCTCTCCCTCGCTTGCGCCATTAGATGGCGACTCGTCTTCCTCGCGTGGTATTTCGAAGAAGGAGAAGGCTCGTCGTATGGAGGCACTCAGAGATCCATCAACGAGGTGCCGTGCATCGTGTGAGATCGGGTGAACTAGAAGGCGTCTCCCACAACCTTTTGCTGTCTAGAATCTGCACAGAAAATCATCGTTGTTTCTATGATTCTGAGAGCTACAGAAGTCCAAACGAGGTGAAACTTATTGGAAAAGTTACGTCTCGAAGTTGGCTACTTGCAGTCCAAATTTTAGCCTAATCGGAGTTCGGAGTAGAAAGTTATGGCCGTCGCACCGAAGATATGTCGAGCAAATTCGAGCCCGTCTCCATCGACAAAGAAGAAACTTGTCGCGGTGAAAGAATCTGCATGCAGGTATGATCTCTAACATGTAGATCTAGCATAGATAGAACATGCATACATGCTAGATTGTTCTTTCGCGTTAGATCGCCGTTAGGGGTTCGCGTAGTTGCCATGCTAGATTCATACACGCATATGTAGATCGTTTCGATAAAATTTTTGATATGTAACGCACACCACTCTCGGTCCACGGACCTACACCTTGCTTCCGCTGCTGGCCTCTACCATAGGATTTACTTCCAACACTAGGATGGGTGACTCCCCTAGAAAATCCTCATGTAGATATAGACAAAGTGGACAATATTTTGTAACATTCAACCCAAACACACAAGATATCGTCTGCTGTACTTGTGCCTGCACAAGGACTTCCTAAGGGGGTCACCCATCATACAAAATGGTATTAGAGCCGATTCTCCTCACAGGGGGGGGGGTCTAACCCTACACATGGATGTGTCCCCCTTAATGGAGGTGGATTGTGACGACCAAGATCCAATAGCCAATACTCCTAAGGTGGTGATTCAAGATGGATGAGGTGAGGGCTGAGATGAGGTGTCCAAGGCCACGAGTTAGCCCTTCATCGCCTAGAGAGAAGGAGTAGAGAGAAGGAGATCATAAGCTACTTATATGATTTTTCCTCCCAAATATAGAAGACGTGTTTTAAAACCGTGCATCGTTACGGATTTCGTAAGAACTCCGTAGTTAAGCATGCTTTGACAATAGTAGCTGGGACGCCCCGAAAATCTAAAAACTGATCCCTGGGATGTGAGGTGAGAAAAGCAGGAGAGTTCGGGTTTGATCAATCAACAACATCAATTAAGGTTCTGACAAGGCTTCTTCTACGCTCTCACACATAGAAAAGAAGGAGGAGGGAGAAACAAGATGGAATATTTTACATTTGATTTTATAACAACATTTTTATTAAAAGTAGAGGAGAGAAGTGTTAACAGAGAGAAGGCTTCTCAAGCCAGGTTCGACCTTCAAAAAGGCTATCCTCTCAGTATGTGTGACCTATCGGTATCACTACATACTGATAGGAGTCCCTCCAAGGGAGCACGACGCTCAAGTCTATGACGGTGAGCCAAGTAGTCTTACCCACTCCCTAACACTTGGATGCACCGGTCTAGAGCTCCTATCTACAAGATTGATTAATTATGTCATTTATGTACTTATATTTTTATTTTGATATGTTCTAAGCTTGGGGCCTTGAGGAGAGGCCTACCAAAAGAGTTTAGCTGAATCATTACCACTAACAACCATAGAATACTTAACTGAACTAAATGAAGTTCCTCTTTTCTTATTTATTCTCTGTCAGAGAACTCTGAATACACTTCGAATTTCCTCTTTTCTTATTTATTCTTTGCCAGAGAACCCATGGTCCTAGATTCCAAATAAATAAAGTTCTTCACCAGTGCTGGATGCAGTCTCACAAAGGTTGACGCGTATTCTGGGAGCGATTTGCGGGAGACCCGACAACAACAAGTGGGTGCGAATAATGCTTTAAAGAAAGCGGATTCTGCGTGCTTCAGTCTTGATATATATTGTTTTCTCTATCTCCATGATCCCAATCCACAAGTTGTCCAACACCACTTGCAACCTGCAACATGTGCCGTCGATCAATGTTGTTTGTGATCACCAATTGTAGGCATCGACCGCCCGAGCATCAGTGTTGGCCCATCAGCCACCACTTGCTCCACCGGTCATCGTATCGTCAACAAAGCGTTGCCGCCAGCCTCGTCTCTCTGTTTTGTTTGTCCCCATCTCATCTGGAAACCTTCTCAAACCCTGACCCAAATTCTGAACATCTCAAAACCCCACAATCGATCACTTGCTTGTTAAGCCTTAATATTAGACTTGTGATCTTCTGGGTTTGTTGACTATACAAAGGGTTCTAACCCTATGACTATTGAGTTTAATGATGAATAAAGATTAAAAGAATTTCTTTTCTATTTTCATGGTGGATTTCAAGATCTCTGGTGGATTGCAAGGAATATCAAAGAAGACAGTGATCTTCTTCTTTGTCGGTGACCGGAGGGATTAGTCCGAGCAACACGCGATCTAGTGT
>OX393557.1:21656242-21860442 GCA_947650365.1 Chamaelirium japonicum | reverse complement strand
ACACTAGATCGCGTGTTATGTAATTGAAAAACTCAGGTCAAATGAGTACTGATGGACCCGGCCTGTTACCCTTCATTTATCGAGCCATTAGGGCTGGCTCGATAATTGAAAAACTCAGGTCAAATGAGCCATTAGGGCTGGCTACATTCGACAAAATGTATTTTACTTGGGTGCAGATGGATGAAAATGCTGAGAACATATGGATTTGGGTGCATGCTGCAAATGTCTTGGAACAGGACTGGAGTTATTCACATTTGGTGGGATTTTTAAATTTGGGGTCAAGTGCGTAAGGTCCCTGACAAAGAGATCGGTTTAGCCTAAGGATAGATAAGAGTTCGGTTTAGCATAAAGTCCATGATTAGCATATCGTTGTAGCCAGCAGTCTCGATATTTTTCAAAATCCCGAAACCACCATCACCCCCCCTCTTCTTCTGCCTCTCGTGAGCAGAGCGGCCATGGCAAAGCGCGAGGCAGCGATGGAGGAGGTGGCAGCGGGCACGAGTGGCAGAGGGGGCGACGGTGGCAGTGACAGCAACGCGAGTTGCAGCTGCTCGCCAACGGCAAGAGGCGAAGTCGAGATCTAGAAGCCACGAGAGAGGCTGAGGGTTTTGGTTTAGGTTTAAAATTTCTTGGTCTAGGGTTCACCCCCATGGTCTATAGATCTTTTAGGTTGTAGGGTTCAGTTTAGTTTAGGGCGACGGCGACGGCAAACGGCAGAGATGAGAAGCCATGGGAGAGGCGGAGGGTTTCGGTTTATGGTTTAGAATTTCTAGGTCTAGGATTCACCCCCATAGCCTATAGATCTTTAGGGTTTAGGGTTAAGTTTAGATTACGAGAATGACATAAAACCTAAATTTGAAATGAGATGAGAGTGTTTTCATCCATAGGGGTTTGAGCTTAAACGAACCCTTTGTCTATCCTTAGGCTAAACCGATCTCTTTGTCAGGGACCTCTCACTAAGTCCCCCTTTAAATTTTCACTCAAATGTATTTTACTTTACTGCTGTGAATTACAAAATGGCCTAATCTTTATCATCATTATTTTATTTTATTTTTGGGCGTTGAGATCAGCCGCATCCGCTGGTATCCCGAAACCTTTTCATACAATGGTCCACTTCAAGCTCGGACTAATTCCTCCGGGAGTGAAGTTTGACCTACTCGACAATTTCCACTTCACTCCAAGGTAAATCAATGAGAGGAGGAGCTGAACCCACAATTACCTCCTCACCGAAGCATCAGTTGCTTTGCCAACTCTCCTATCCCCTTGTGGGTTCGTTCTCATCGATCTTGTTTTCCATCTGGCTAGGGCCATCATGATGTGGCACTTGATCACAGTCGTCCGCTGCACCCACTCCCGACCGGTGGCGGGCCGGCATAGGGCCAAGTCTAGTAATCACTGATTTATGTATTCCTCTTACTTTGGGATTCGCTAATTCCAGTGGTCAAGTCAAGTTGGGAGACTTGTGGGATTCCGTTGACACGACTTTGACATAATGGCACAGAAGTCAACCCTTGCTTCGGGTAATCCATGACTCAAATTTCAATGCCTCTATAGAAATCCTCTTTGAATCCACCATTTAAACAGTCACCATCTAGAATCAGACTAATTACAGAGCTTGCTTGTTTTAACTCTACCACTTCGATCACAGCCGTCCGTTTCACCCAGCCCCAATCAGTGAATCGCACTCAACCAAGAGCGACAGGCGAAGGGACGATGTGATCAGATGCCATATCATTCTGTGTAAACGAATCGGCAAATGCTATCGGTATGAATAGCATCTCTCAATCAGACTATGTCGCTGCTTCTTTCCATGGAATCTATCTTCCAAAGACAGACCAAAATACCTCGTAGATAGTCTCTAAAACTTACAATTCAACAATCTGGCAAAGAATGGACCCAACGACTCACTCTCTCCCAACAAGAACAAAGAAAATGTTGGCAAAATTAATCTTGAGGTCCGAGACAAGTTCAAAAGCATACAATATGGCCTTGTGAGCAATCACATGTGTCTCATCTGCTTTGCACAAGAGCAACGTATCATCCACGAAGTGCAACGTCATCAGTCTCCACAAACCCCGACCGATCCCTTGGATGTAGGCATGTCCCGCCGCATGTTGAAGCACTTGTCGAAGGCATCCATCATCAAAAGAAAGAGGTACGGTAAGAGAGGACAGCCCTATTTAAGTCACTGGTGCATCTTGAAGAACTACCACATCTCCCTGTTTATCCGACAAACTCATCTCTATAGAAAATATTATAAAGAAAATCTTTTTAAAAGAATTTTGTAGAGTGACAATATTCTAGATAAAAAAAATAAATTCTAGAGATAATCACGAAGAACATTCTAGAGAGAGAATATTGTACAGACTAAAAATATTCTAAAAAAATATATTCTAAAGAGAATATTCTAGAGAGAGAAAATATTGAAGATAGAGAATTTTATCTTGAGAATATTCTGGAGAGAATTTTGTACAGAACAATTCTTCTGCCTTCATGTTTCTTAGAAATAAGTTCCGGCATAGTTTGTGTTCCACTCCAACATTGCTCTCAACCAGGATTGTTGTGGCACTGTTCCTTTCCTGCCAAGAAACTGAGAAGCATAACATTCTGCATTCCAAATACCTCCTGAGTCAACACTAAACAGACAGAACAATACACAAGAACTCTCACCAACATCAGTAAGTGCTCCCTGCTACCACTACCAAAGAGAGTGAGCTGATCACACATCAAACCCATTATGAAATTCCTTGCGCTATACAAACTCTCTCGCATACATTTATTTTGAAGATACAACAGCGGTATTTCAGAAATGCTGAGTTTTGTATATGAAATGCCTGTTTTGACTACTCATGCGACTTGCTCTGTTACATGGATCGCACAACCTGCGATCCAAACCACCGTCCTCGAAATCCATTTCCTGGTCGCACCTCTGAGAGCCTCATCCACATAGATCAAGTGAGGTCATCCTCATCCAAAGGTTCCGCTTCGCCACCTTGTATGTTGAGCTCTTTCAGGTCCCCTGTCGGCAGTTTCCTTGCAAGCCTGATAATCTGCAGCAATTGCGGTGGAATCCATTAGTGCTAAATTATGAGCTCCGAATATAGACCGAATTGTATTATAGTTGACCGCATGCACACACCAAGTGATCGAAGAGTTAAGCACGCACCACGGCCGTACCAACAAAAGCTAAATCAGAAGTCTCTCTCTCTCTCTCTCTCTCTCTCTCTCTCTCTCTCTCTCTCTCCTCTCTCTCTCTCTCTCTCTCTCTCTCTCTCTCTCTCTCTCTCTCTCTCTCTCTCTGTGTGTGTGTTTGTCTGTGTGTGTGTCCCCCCCCTCAGCCCTCACAAGATATACCAGCAGCTACAACCATGGGGGCTCAGATATGCTCATGCCTCTCACGGACTTATCACATTTAAAATCTTTGTGAAGAGGGCCACTGCCTCGATGATGTCTTCGGAGGAACCCACTTAGTTCTGGATAGGGAGAAAAATACGACAATCCAACAATCTCCACCATAGCTTGTATTTTGTCAATAACAAATCAACTCAAAGATCTACCTTGTCTTCATATCCGATCAACTTTGCGAAAGCTAATCCAGGTAAGAAAAACCATTGAATTGAACAACCATTATGACACTGATTCTAGAGTCCTAGACTCAGACACCTCCACTCAATCCCCAATGCAACCAAGCCACAGTCTAACATTTTCCCCCACCGCTTTCACCATTGCCAACATCCACTTCATCTTCCAATTCTTCATGCAAACGACCTCGGACCTTCACATTTACCATAGAAGTCCCACAAAAACTTTAAGAAAGGGATTCTCTGCTCAAATCCTCATGGGTCATATATAATCAATCCTATCAACAAGGATCACCGACACCACCTAATGTTGTGTACTTGAGAGTCTGTGACCCTTATAATCATATACATTATGCATCTTACAAAATAGATCGTTAGGTACTCATTATTTTTGTCTTCATTATTAAACCACGGGCTCATGTGGGGATTGTTCGGATTTCAAGAGATAATGGAACCATCCAAAAAATTTATGGGATCTACCTTCCAAAAAATTTAAATTTAATTTATTGGATCAACCTTCCGAAAAATTTGGGCGTTTTACAAACATCAGAAAATCAGGTATTGATGTTGATGAAATCATTTAAATCTTGGAAATGGTGTAGATCTTAGATTGTTATGTTTCCGCAACGCATGCTTTGAAATAAATGCTACGGCAGTTCCACACTAATCTATAGTGTAGAAATATTATTTAAGTATTTCAAAGTGTGTATCTATGTTTGATTTATAATTGCCTAGAGTTCTGTTGAAAACATCCATCATTCAATCAATATTTCCATATATAAAAATGCAATATTTCCAGTGTTGAAATATTTCCATATCCAACTGCGTCGAAACATTAGTCGAAATCAAAACTTCACAGTTCACACCTTCATCTTTAGTGAAGCGCACTCAGTATTGGATGGGACTAAAGCAAGACAAAACCCCAACAGACGTTCCATCAAGATCCCTATTGTTTTACTATATCATATGATCCACAGAATGATGTTAATCATTTCTGTTTCAAACTTTAGCACAAACGTAAGCTGTCTAGAGATCATGATTTGTCAAAAAAGTTAGAAACTTATGATTTTCTTTCAGAATTAAAGATTCAATTTTGGCTCAAGTATAGTAATTAGTTGGAACTTTATTTCTTCGAGAAAAGTGAGATTAGGGGGTAACCGAAGACATTACTTAGAGAAAATTATATATGTATGGATTCCTCACCTTACATGTAATCTTAGTCCTATCAATCTCATACAAATATCATGTGGCTTCTTTTGATACTCTTACATATTCCACTTCAATTTCCGTATGTTACTACCGACTACAAACCGTTAAATATCAGTTTTTCATATCCTTTCTCCACCCACCGTTAAATATCAGTTTTTCATATCCTTTCTCCACCCATATGCCTCTTTACTAGTTGTGTAACACGAGCAGATATGCCATCAACAATTTATAGAAATCACAAGGATATCTGTGACCTCAATACACTCACAAGCATGATAGAGGTACGTCCAAACCCGAACGAGTTTCGATTTCATCCAGTCCGAACCAAACCCCTCCCCCCCTTCTGAGTATGAAATATGTGCTGGCTTGGATTCTGGTTCTACTTAATAGGTTGAATCAGATTCGAAACAGGTCGAACCAAACCTGATTCGACTGAATCAAACTAGCTGCGTTCGAATAGGCCAAACTGCTGAACCGATTTGTTCTTCGCTCCGTATGAACTTGAACCCGAACACTTAAACCTTGCAGGAAAGATTATGCTTGGATATTAATGTAAAGAATACGATAGGCTAGGTTATAACTTTGAGGGTTCCCATGATTTAAAAGGTATCACACATCCTTATCGTCTCTGTTATCCTTCTATATGATGGCAACCTAAGGTAACTAATAGTAAAATGGCTTAGCAAAATTACCATATGATCAAGATTTGAGATGGTGCTTGACTGAGCAACACGTTTGATTTCTTCAGTGTCACCTTCTGAATAAGCAGACAAAAGCTTGCTTGCACAACGGCTCTGATCACTATTAAGGAAGACATCAATTCTGAAAAGAAAAGTCAAAATGAAATATGTTGAGAACTAATAGCAGAATTAAATGTACTGCTCCATCTTAAGACTATTGGTATTGCAAGAACTGATAAATAAAGATGACGTCATTTTTTGCATTTCATTAGACAAAAGAATTAGATCTGATAGTAAAACTCTCACATAAAATTACCAAATACAATACTGGTGCAATTGAAAATAGTCATCTATATATCATATAATGCAAAATGTATGACTCACTGAGAGCAATCATTATAACATTTCTGAGCTTGCTTGAAATCATGCACATAAAGGTAAACTATGATTGCACTCAGATAAGCCTGCACAAAGAACAGCCAGATAAGTCAAAAAATTGACAGGAGCAGAAGTTTAAAATTATGATACAGAATGGGAGAATTTAATGCTATAAAAAGAAGTTTAAAATACAGAAAATAAATTACCAAAGAAGATAAACTGTAACTAATATGCTTCGAGAGATGTTTCATCATACTTACTATTCCAAGCAGCTTGTTTATAGGAAACACTTAAATTCATTGCAAATTATCGGCAAATGAGCAATGTACTTGAACATACAAGGTAGTTAATTCTAATGAAATCTTTTCTAGCATAGCTTCCAAGTAGCTTCTTGAAAATGAAGGGTGTGTCAAATGGCCAGCTACTACATTGTATTACAAGTTCACAACCCCCGAAGTCACAGTATGCAGCCATGGAAGAGTTCCTTGGACATCCTGGCACATTGGCGAGCAAATTCCTGTTTATTTTTTAATAGGACATTTGCTGTTAGTTCATAATAGCAATCAGATAGGTAGGGTCCACAAAAAATTCTTCATTTTTCTGACCTATAGCCTGATTGAATTGATCTTCCAGAGTGAGTATCCACCTTCGACAAACCGGAATATTTAATTGGTCAAGGTCTTGAATAGCAAGCGATGCTGCTAGATTCGTCAATGCATCAGCTTGTTGATTCGAACTTCTTGGTACATGTTGAATGCTTGCTGCTTCGATACTGTTGAATAAAGTAAGAGCATATTCATGATAAGACTTGAGGTCTTCCTTATTGACTTCATAATCTCCCAAGACTTGATGAATGATGAGTTTGGAGTCACCATAAATTCGTAGCCCTTGAAGTTTCATGTCCCGAGCGAGTTCAAGACCAATAATTAATGCCTGGTATTCGGCTTTGTTGTTTGAACAAGGCTCTGCCAATGAGAAAGAGTATGGGAGAGTTTCGGAGTTTGGCGAAACGAAAACAATCCCTGCCCCCCGCAGCTTGTCGTTTTGCAGCTCCATCAAAGAACATTTCCCAAGAAGGGATTATGTTTACAAAGAAGACCTCCTCATCTGGTAATTCTTCAGTTAACTCCCAATCCGCAGGAATAGAGTGATGAGCCAAGAAATCTGCTAAGGCTTGCCCTTTGACTGCTCTCTCTGGGGGGTGAAGATGATATCAAATTCTGACAGGAGTAGAGCCCATTTTGCTAGTCTTCCTGATAGAACAGGTCTTGACATAATATATTTGAGGGGATCTGCTTTAGATACAAGTTTAATAGTATGAGCCAACATATAATGCCTTAACTTTTTTGTGGCAAAAATAAGGGCTAAGCATATCTTTTCTATAGGAGCATACTGTAATTCTGCCCCCACAAGAGTACGACTCAAATAGTAACAAGCCACTTCCTTTCCGAATTCATTTTCTTGTGCAAGCAATGCCCCCAGAGAGTGTTCTTGTGCGCTTATGTAAAGTATCAAGGATATCCCTGGAATGGGTGCTGTCAGAACTGGTGGTTTCAAGAGATAGTCCTTAATATCTTGGAAAGCCTTTTGACATGCTTCATCCCATTTGAAAATAGCATCCTTTTTCATGAGCTGGTGAAAAGGGTGACATCTCCCGGAGAGGTTGGCGATAAATCGCCTGATATAAGCCAAGTGACCTTGTAAGCTTCTAAGGTCATGAAGTGACTTAGGGTCGGGCATGTTGAGAATAGCATCAATTTTAGATTGGTCTATCTCAATGCCTCGATGCCTTACGATGAAACCGAGGAATTTTCCGGATGTAACTCCAAAGGCACATTTAAGCGGATTCATTCGTAGTTGATACCTTCTTAATCTATCAAAGATAGCACGCAAATCATTCAGATGTGAAGACCTTTGTTTGGACTTCACGACTAGATCATCAACATAGCATTCTACATTTTGGTGAAGAATGTCATCAAAAATCCGCTGCATGGCTCGTTGGTAGGTAGCTCCTGCGTTCTTCAGTCCAAAAGGCATTACTTTATAACAAAAGATGCCCTTAGGTGTGCGGAAAGCTGTGAGTTCTTCATCCTTCGGTGCCATTCGGATTTGATTGTATCCTGAAGAGCCATCCATGAAGGATAGAGCTTCATATCCCATTGTAGCATCCACCATAAGTTCGGTGATTGGTAAAGGAAAATCGTCTTTGGGGCATGCATTATTCAAGTCTCTGAAGTCGACACATACTCTGATTTGCCCATTCTTCTTCTTCACGGGTACAACACTAGAGATCCAAGTAGGATACTTAACTTCTCTAATGAACCCTGCTTCAATCAGTTTGTTCACTTCGGCTTCAATTTGTGGAATAAGTTCTGGGCGGTATCTTCTTTGGCCTTGCTTGATAGGATTAGCACCACGTTTCACGGCAAGCTGATGAACAGCAATTTTGGGGTCTAAACCTGGCATTTCTTTATAAGACCAAGCAAAGACGTTCTTGTATTCTTGGAGAAGCTTGACATACTCGACTTCTTCGTTCGTTGTTAGGAGAGAACTGACGAATGTCGGTCGTGGTTCTTCTTCAGTGCCAAGATTAATTTCTTTTAAATCATCCACAGTGGACTGCCCCCCTTCTTCAAAGACTGGAGGTGCATCAGCTAAGTCACTGTCCGAAGAAGTAGACGAGCAATCGATGTACTCAGTAGAAATATGATTGACAGATACAACGATTTTCTTTTTCGACCCAGAGGAAGAAGATGCGTTCAAACATGCTGAATTGGTAGTAGAGTCAGAAGTAGCATCGATACTGATTGTCAAAGGAGCATCCTGAAGAGGCGGAACTCGATGCCAGGTGAGACTGTGTCGCTGAAAAGACCCGCTGTGACCATAGGAGATTTTGGCATGTCGAGAATGAGCAAACCTGGGTGGGCGGGAGGGCTTTGCGAAACCAAGTTCAAGTCTGTCAAAGACTGATTGTCGTGGATGATTATTTTTGACGATTTCAGATCTGATTCTTGGTTTCTTTATCCTCTCAAAGACTGAAGTTTGATTTGGCTTTAACTGGTGATGTACATCGGGCATCTCATATTGTGCCATGAGTATTTCTTTCTTCTTTGCACGTCGTCGCCTTCTTTTTGCTGACTTAGACAATGTCTGAAAGTCTTCATCTGTGTTACTGAGATACTTCTTTTCTACTGTGTCATCATCTGCATCATATAAAGCTTTTGTATAGTCTTCTTCATCTTGGGCTTCAATGAAGTTTGCGGACATAGTTTCTTTTGCGCTTGTTTTGAGCACAATGGGGATTTGCTTGGCTCCAATGCCAGGTCGAGTTTGTGGTATATTTTCTCCAGCCAAGAAGAGCCGCTCTTGGGTTTTAGTTAAACCGTAAGGGGCTGTTCGTGGTGGTAATGTACCTAAACGTTCAACATCTTTTGGAGTGAATCCAGCTTTGCTCGGGAGACTTGATGCTTCGCTTCCCCATGTTCCTTCTGGTTTGAATGTAGAGTTGCCCTTACTTGAGTTAGTAGCTGATGTTAGGCTGTGCAGCGGCAATACCAAGTCTTCTTTTAAAGTGACCAAATTAGCATCTGTAAAAGAGGTGGATGGCTTTGTATGCATAGGAGTGAATGGTGGTTGTCCTATCTTTCGGCCTCTCTGTGGTACGAAACTTAACACCGGAGCAGATTCAGCTATTTTTGTAGGATATTTATTAACCTTCTGTTTTCCTTTTATACTCTTTATTTGAACTGGCACCGCTTGCTGGTTTGATTTCTTCGGATAAAGGACATAAAAATCGAATTTCCCTGAAGGTTGGCCAAGTAAACCTACTTCTGGGTCACCGTTCTCATATCTTTGTTTGAGAGATTGTTGTGATGACTTCTTGTTTTTCCTTCGCCGATCTTCATCATCTTCGTATTCCAATTCCAGAGCCTCTTCAAGGCATTCGTCACATTCGCAATCACCAAACATCGTATGACGTTGGGTTGGAGGATTTGGAGAGACCCTGACTGATGGAGTCACTTCTTTTGCCTCTGTTTCTTGGAGAGAATTTGTAGCTTTGTTGGGTGACGTTTCCTTGATAACGGAGCCTTTACTGTGGTAGAATTTGGCGTCGGCGAGATAAGCTTCTGCTTCATTAAATGGTCTATCATCTGCTAGAACGCACTTCTCAATGCCCCCTTGGTGATATTTGAAACATTGATGTAATGTTGAAGGCATTATTTTATTCATATGTAGCCAAGGTCTTCCAAGTAAGAGTCGATAAGAGGTTTGACAGTCTATGACATGGAACAGAGTCATAGTGTCAAGTTCTCCGATTGACAACTTCAAGCGTATGATGCCGACAGCTGACTGTGCCCCTTGGTTGAAGCCTTGAATGACCAATTTGCTTCTGGAAAGTTGATCACTTTTTATGCCCAAGTCCTTCATGGTTTAACTAGGCATGATATTGACAGCCGATCCGCCATCTATCAATATGCGAGTTACTGGTTTTTCATTGATATAACCAGAAACATAAAGAGGTCGGTTGTGCAACCGTGCTCCCAGCTGCAAATCTTCGTCAGAGAAGGAGATAGTCATATCACATTGGACTGATTTTTCTTCATTAGTCTTCACTTGATGACTTTCTGGGTCAGTTAATGCCGCAGCCATAGCGTGGCGTGCATCTTCCGAAAGATGGAAAGCCTCTATAAGTGGCAAATGTAACATAGCTTCATCATAAGTAGCTGCGAGGTTTCCTTCGATCGGCTCAACAGGAGGTATATTATCTGACATTTCTGGAGGCTGAAGAGTTAGTTTCTCATTTGATTCTTTCTCATGGACTTCTGCCGTATAGCAAGTTGACGAAGAGGATAAATCATTTTCGAAGAAATCTTCAGGAATGAAGTCTTTTAGTGTAAGAGGTCGCCGAACGGCTTGATGTAGTATTTCTTCATCATTGACTGTAAGAACTTTAGGCATACTTTTCTTTTGGCCTTTCTTCTTTAAAGACTTCTTGACGTAAGTCTTTTCTCTCTTTCCCTTAGACTTATCAGAGATTATGGAGAGACTTTACGGAGAGGGGCTCGAAGGGTTCTTTTATTTCGAACCACCAAGGTCCATCCGTCCTTCTGTTCCGAATTCTCTTTTTCAAGGCAATAATCATTCTCTTTTGGAGGCAAGGGGGCTTCTTTCGTTGGTAGACTTTCACAACTCTTGATCTGATTTTTGCGCATCTGGATTCTGAGTTCTGGTGCCCCAAAGCTTGCAACCTGAGTAACATGCATATGCCTCCTTACTGAAGAATGTTGCTTGTTGAGGAGGGCTGAAGTTTTGAAAACTAGCCTCTTCCTTGCTGCTGGAATTTGAACTGGTGGGAGAGAACCGAAGACAATGGATGTCATGTTAGTTGCGACTATCTCATCTGAAGGCAACTCAATCTTTCCTTGACGTGCCAACGACATGATTTTCTCTTTGAACACGAAATATTTTTCGATAGGGTGACTCACGACCCTATGATATTTGCAATATAAAGGATCATCAACTTTATTTGCTTCTTCTGGTCTCTTGGATAAAGGTATTTCAATCATCTTCTCCTCCAAGAGTTGGTCAAACATGGCTGAAACTTCTGAGTCTGGAAAGGGATACTTCTTCGCTTGGAGCTCTTCTAAGGTCATCCGGGGTGGCCTTTGCTGTGAAGACTCAGGAGTAGGCTTGGTGTTGTCTGGTCTATCTTTCATCTTCAAGGGTTTTGAAGAAGAAGCGATGTTTACAACATTTATTTGTTTTGCTTTTGGGGCTGACATTTTTTCTTTGTCATCTGCCTTAGACTTCGAAAAATCCCTTGGCTTGGAATCTCCGTGAGTAGCCAAGCTAAGCTCCATATCGTGAGCTCGTGTGGCCAATTCTTCAAAGGAGCTGGGTTTGATTCCCTGGAGAATATAGAGTAATCCCCAATGCATTCCTTGAATGCACATCTCTATTGCTGAAGACTCGGAGAGTCGATCTCGTGAGTTGAGAGCAAGGTTTCTCCATCGATCGATATAGTCTATGACCTTCTCATCCTTGCGTTGCTTGACAGCAGTAAGTTCCACCATACTCACCACACGTCGAGTGCTGTAGAACCGAGTGAGGAACTCCCGTTCTAATTGTTCCCAGCTATCGATAGACCCCGGAGTGAGGTCTACATACCATTCGAATGCGGTCCCTTTGATAGACCGAACGAATTGTTTGACCATTTCATCATCATAAGTGCCGACGTTGTTACAAGTTTCTATGAAGTGAGCGATGTGTTGCTTTGGATTGCCTTTTCCTTCGAATTGCTGGAACTTGGGTGGGTTGTATCCTGCCGGAAAGCGTAAGTCTTGGATATGTTGGAAGTAAGGCTTGGTGTACCCTACTGTGGACTTAGAAAATCCGTCTCCCCTTGCTTGGATCATACTCGCGACCATAGACTGTAATTGTTCAACAGTCATAGGTGAAGATGTAGGCATGATTGCACCTATCTCTGGAGAAGTGATTATCGGCGGCATCAAAGTCCGAGTAGTCGTGGGGAGGGCCTTGGTTGTTGCAGGAACCAAAGCCTCTTCCTTAGTATCCATTTTTTTGAGAAGACTGTTGATTTGACGATCCTTTTCTGCCATTGTCTGGACCATCTGAGCCATGAGTTGGCTCATTTGTCGTACTTCCTCCTCAAGTTTAGTCATTGTGGAGTTAGTAGAATTTGGGCGAACTTCCTGGCGTGCCTCGAGAGTCTCAACGTCGTCTTCCGAGACATAGTCATGATGAACAACAGCGTCCACATGACCATCTGGATTGAAGATTACTTCGTCTCTCACCCCGAGTTCCTTAGTGCATAGGATATCTCCCTCGGTTTCGACTTCAGGTAGAACTGAAGAAGTAGTCTTCTTGCGCCTAGTGTAGACACGTAGTGCAGGGGCCTCCTCGGATGCCGAAACATTAGCATTCGTGGTGACATTCTCCTGGTTGCCTTGTTGGAGTGTATTTGACTCAACAACGGGCATAGTGACGGGAACGACCATAGCATCGCCGATACCGACCATGTTGAAAACTTGAATTAGAAGAATCCTTCGTAAGGAAGAAAACTTCGAGTATGAGAACCAACGAAATGGAGGGATGAAAGGAGACGGAGGTCCCACCGGCGTGCCAAAGTATTTGTATGAGCAAATATTTGATTTTTACTCAAGTACAAATTTCAACACGCGATCTAGTGTGGAGCGGAGTACAAAATGTATATCAGGAGATTGCGGGGAAATCCGTCTAAGATCCTTTGATACTCGATTTCGAAGTACAAAGATTACAACAAGTGAGGAAATGAAAAGAGAAGAGCGTTGCGGTGCTTGATCCTTCCGGGCTTCGCGCGTGATCGGCTGGGGGCATTGCTTTACTCTTCTTCTCCTAGAATCTTCACTTGTTCTTCGCTTGTTCTTCGACTTGCTTTGGACTTGAATCTTCAATTTTTCATCTTCGATCTTCGGTCTTCGATTTTCTTTAGTTTGCTTCGATCTTCGATCCTTCTTCTCCGGGATTTCTTGGAGCTTTGAAGTATCTTCAGTCGGGAGCTTTGTAGGTTCTTCTTGCTATGGCCAAAGATCCTTTCTTCTCTTCTTGTCCCTCCTTTTATAAGGGTCGAAGTAGTTATTGTAGAGAATAACTACTTCGGGTGGTTGAAGCAACCTCCTGGTGGTTTCTATAACTTCCCTTGGATGGTTAGAGAAACTTCCAGGTGGTTTACATAACTTCCTTGATGGTTAGGATCATATTCGAGTGGTTTTGTAACTTCCACTGGTAGCTTAATCCTTTTGAGCTTGAGTGAACCGGTTTGATTAAAACGACTTGTGGTTCGGGTCTTAAATCCGAATCGCCTTACTGCGACTTAGATTTTAACCAAGTTAACTCTTGATCCGGTCCTTTCTGACTTGGTAGGTTCAATGAGTTTGTCGAAATCTAGCGTAAGCTTACTTGTAGGAGCTTAAGCTTGATTATTCTTCGGCCTTGTATATCGGCTTGTCGAAGGATGCTCATCTCTAAGTATCATTCTATTGACTTAGATATAGCCTTTGGACGATAGGGATATAGTATTTTCCTTACTCTCAGACTTGGTCAAATTTCAGGGCGTAAAGAAAAATTTCCCTGGTCATCAGGGAAATAAAGTATAAGGAAGCAAAATTTCCCTGGTCATCAGGGAAATAAAGTCTTCCAGACTTAGCCAAATTTCTGAGTATAGAGAAAAATTTCCCTGGTCATCAGGGAAATAAAGTGTAAGGAAACAAAAATTTCCCTGGTCATCAGGGAAATAAAGTCTTCCAGACTTAGCCAAATTTTGAGTGTAAAGCAAAATTTCCCTGGTCATTAGGGAAATAAAGTCTTCCAGACTTAGCCAAATTTCTGAGTGTAGGCAAAAATTTCCCTGTTTATCAGGGAAATAAAGTGTAAGGAAACAAAAATTTCCCTGGTCATCAGGGAAATAAAGTCTTCCAGACTTAGCCAAATTTTGAGTGTAAAGCAAAATTTCCCTGGTCATCAGGGAAATAAAGTCTTCCAGACTTAGCCAAATTTCTGAGTGTAGGCAAAAATTTCCCTAGTCATCAGGGAAATAAAGTGTAAGGAAACAAAAATTTCCCTGGTCATCAGGGAAATAAAGTCTTCCAGACTTAGCCAAATTTTTGAGTGTAAAACAAAATTTCCTTGGTCATCGGGGAAATAAAGTCTTCCAGACTTAGTCAAATTTCTGAGTGTAGAGAAAAATTTCCCTGGTCATCAGGGAAATAAAGTATAAGGAAGCAAAATTTCCCTGGTCATCAGGGAAATAAAGTCTTCCAGACTTAGCCAAATTTCTGAGTATAGAGAAAAATTTCCCTGGTCATCAGGGAAATAAAGTGTAAGGAAGTAAAAATTTCCTTGGTCATCAGGGAAATAAAGTCTTCCAGACTTAGCCAAATTTTTGAGTGTAAAGCAAAATTTCCCTGGTCATCAGGGAAATAAAGTCTTCTAGACTTAGCCAAATTTCTGAGTGCAGAGAAAAATTTCCCTGGTCATCAGGGAAATGAAGTATAAGAAAGCAAAATTTCCCTGGTCATCAGGGAAATAAAGTCTTCCAGACTTAGCCAAATTTCAGAATGTAAGGAAGCAAAATTTCCCTGATCATCAGGGAAATAAAGTCTTCCAGACTTAGCCAAATTTCTGATTCTCTAGCTTTAGGCAATATTTCAATGTCTACAATCGCTCATATCAACACGCAACCTACTCCACGTCTTCCACCGCCACCACTTGTTCACTCCCGTTCTATCTTATCGACACACTGCTCGTCACTGGTCACTACTTTTCGTTGCTCGTTTGCTCCTGCTCACCGTTGTATACTGCTAATTGTTGCTAACTCAATCCCAACAAGCGAATTTGGCTTCATTGAGGAGTAAGATCGAAAATATCGCCCGCGAGATGCAAAATCTGTGTTATGATCGGATGACCGAAAACTAAGGTTCCAATCTCGAATCCATCTGCTCCTCTACTTCAGAGTCAACCGGAAGTGCGACTCCGAAGAAGATAGGTAAATCCACAATTATTTTTGTGACCTGATCAACTTCTACATTGTAGACCATGGAATCATGGATAGGATAGTTTGAGCTAGAGTTTAGCAATGTCGGCGCAATATCAACGTGACCAACTTCATTGGTCAAATACACCGAAAAGAACATCTGGATTGGAAAACCATTCTACATAATTATTTCAAATGAAAATCCCTTGCAGATCCATGAAAAGTATTTTTTCTTGAAGACGAAGCTCAAGGGAAATTTCATTACCTGGTGGAAGTGTGTCAAGATGATACAAGCGCTAAGGCAACCCGATGATTTCATCATGGGAACACATGAAACAAAAGCTTTGTAACCAGTTCTACATGTTGACTCTTTAATGGGCTTATTAAGACAAGGCTCTAAGGGTGTAGTAAATTCCACAATTATTAAGCTCGGAACTCGCGTGGGCAAGTCGGAAACCATTGAACAACTCAACAATGTTACTTGGTTGGGTTGCGATTAACCATTTGCGATGAGTTTTGAAAATTCAGTGACCTTATTCCCAGTTCAACAAGAGTCATATGATTCAACAAATGATGACTTCTCTATCAATCCAAAGACAAGGATATTATAGAAAAATGAGCGGAACGCTCAGAAAGCATTCTCGAACATTGTACCAGAAGAATTGTTTAAGAGAGAATCACATCTGCAACCAACACAAGTTATGATTGTTTTCATCTTCGATGTAAGTTTATCCAATTTACAGGAGATCAAAGATTCTTCAATACATAGTATTGAGATTTTGCGTACAGAAAAAAAAAAAAAAGAGTTGTTGTCGGAGGAATTATTCCTAGAAAGCTAAATCGATGTATGGCGAGATGGAGAAATATGACCTGAAGGGTCAGCTATGATGTTTGTATTAACAGAAACTTCCTTTACTGATATTAATCTAACGCAGCAACGCTACGGGTCCTGATGACCCTCATCAATAAACAATTTTTAAAGGAGAGATCAGATTTGAAGTGAATTAGGGTCAACCAAGGGTCAGATGGTATACTACTTGATTCAAATTGCCATTTTAACAAGTATTTTAAGCAATGGGGTAATTGAACTACTTATATTTGAGCCCCAAATAGCCTGTAAATAGAAAAGAGAATTCATGGGAAATCGTCCCATGCAACCCGCAAGACCTACTATAATTCGACTCAAGTCAGAGGACATCTGACCCTCGTTTAGCCCCTTATTTGCTTCAAATGTCAACCATTAATAAAAGGAAAGAACCCAGTAAACTCAAAATACGGCAAAATATAGTGAATATCGGTGTCTATTGAAGGTTGTGGTAAAAATCGTCTCCAGGCGACCTCGATCATGTTCCGGTGCAGCAGCTCAAAACAATTATTTCCCATATCTTATGATTATTTCGTGAGCAGTGCCTTCTTGAAATCATTAGCATGTAGACGGAACTCTTTCTCCTCCCAATCTTCTCAAGCTTAAACCCTTATGAGCTTATCCTCACTATAACCACCTTATGGCCCTAATGGGGGACAACAGTACATATCAATGTAAGGTACATCACAATGGATTTCATAAGACTAAAAGTCACCTAACCCTAACCAGCAGAACTCCTTTCTTCCATGTGCTCTACTTCTTTCTCCAATTTTTCCATGTCCATGTCTTTCATAGCTTGCTTTGATTCCCTCATATAGTGGTTGACTAAGCTAATAGATGCCCATATTACATACCAAAAGTCAATCATCTGGTAATATCTTCCAATTTCGCACATGACTGAAGAATTGATAAACCTGGATTTATGGTCATAATTGCTCTTGTGAAGCATATCAAACCAAGGCAAGACACATTCTTGATAGCTCACTGTGGAAAGAAGCATAAAAAAGTATAAGAAATTAGTGGCAATGATATTTCTTTTGGAAGGGTCTTTTATGGGTTCTGAAGTTGGTTAGGACAATGAAAGCTTTATAGGTCTTGAGATGATTCAATGCAAGAGAAGAGAGTTGTTTGGTGTGCTTGATTTGGATGATTTTATGGGTTCTGAAGTTGGTTAGGACAATGAAAGCTTTATAGGTCTTGAGATGATTCAATGCAAGAGAAGAGAAAGTTGTTTGGTGTGCTTGATATGGATGTTCTTACCAACAGTGGTAAAATAATATTCACGAGTCACTGCTATAAATTTTAGTTCCGTTCTTCCTGTTGGGTACGAATCCATTTACTAATGCATGGATGCTGGTGGAAAGAGGCTGAGCAATGGTTATTTCTAAATATGAGGTCTAAGATGTGGAGCTTGGAGCCTTGGACCCCGTTAGGTGCGCATTCCCGGAGGTATCAGTCCGAACCTGAATTGGGTCCATTGCCTGAAAGGTTTCGGGACACCCGCAGTTGTCATAAAAAAAAGTTTTTTCTATTTTAATATACAAAAATATAAATATTATAAGCCAAAAATTATGTTGACATTGATAAAAAATAGTTTCTTTTGGTGAGTGATACCTTGAGAGTATCCAGAGTTGTGAGGTTCGATGGCGCATTTACAAAAAAATTATCTATTGTAGTATACTAATACAATTGTATATGTATTGTTCTGTGACATAAGTTTTTCTTTTGGTGCTTCACATTCTTATGAGATATATTTGTGGTAGCTTTTGTTCTTAAATTCACTTCGACGATACTAATACTAAGTTACTAACTAATTTGTATAGGAGTTACCTTCCTTCTATCAGTGTGACCTTGCAATTGGTTTGGTTTGTTTTTTATTGGTGAATGAGACCGTAGTGTTTTCTTTGCAGATAAAGTACCAATACATGATGTGGCAACATCATCATTCACTTTATAACTCAGGTATTTTCTTTTCTTTGTTATGCTCGCATGCCCTTCTCGGTTTCTCTTTCATGATCAATAGTATAAGCTATGCATGCTCAAAATTATGTAAATTTATTTTGTAAAAGACTAGCGTGCAACGGTGTGTGTGTGTGTGTGTGTGTGTGTGTAACCTTGAATTGTATAGGGTAAATTTTTGCTGATTGCCTTGGTATTTGATTATAGGGATTTTTGCATCTAGCCCCTGGAATCTAGGCTAATTTCATATTAACCAATGGAAACTTCATATTTACATATCGACCCCTAAAAACTTGGTTTCTTGGGCAAATCAACCCCTCAAGTTAACGGCATTTATTTGTGGGGAATAATCCATGTATACTCATAGTTTACCTTCACCCACTGTTACCAGATGGACTTTAGTCATGCTATGTCTCCAACCCGAGGTCTCAAATGACCATTTTACCCTCAAAGTCAGAGTTAACCCAACCTCACTTGCTCTCCATTTGTCCTAATCTAGGATTTTTGGCTTGATTCTCCCATCCTAAAAAGTGTAAAATCGTCAGTAAAACTGTCGTATGAAACTACCAGTCAAACCATATATATACCTAAAATATTCCCCCTAAATAGACAACAGTTAACCTGAGGGGTTTATTTGCACAAGGAACCTAGTTTTTAGGGGTTGATATGTAAATATGAAGTTGTCATGGGTTATTATGCAGCAATTAACCTAGTTTATAACGGGGCTATATGCAAAAATCCCTTGATTGTATAGAAGAAAAAAGTACAGCAGAGGAATGTGAAAACCAAATTAAGCAAAAAAAAATTACTATGCTTGCATCATTATTTAACTTCTTAGTTGCTAATCTTAATGAGTTATATACCTATAGGTTTTTTTGGAGGAAAGGCATGCAACTGATTGCCTATTACAAGTAGTTCTGTGGGGGTGTGGAAAGGAAAGTTACTCTCAGGTGAAGAGGAGGGAGGTCTGCCGGTTCAGTCGGACGGCCAATTCGGTCGTTCGCAAGGCGGCAACAAAGATCATAGCCATGGCTCATGTCTCACCACAGTGATATAAAGGTTCAACTTCTCTACCTATGTGGCCATTTTTTCACTAATCTTTTGGGGGGAGAGGGGTGTTCCTCATATTTTAGATGGATTCTGACATATTTGACCGCGGTTTTAAGCTGATTCTTTTTAATCTTTGTTGTTTTTAAGTGAAAAGAGTCGTACAATTCCAAAGTGTTGTACTATTATCTCAACAATTCATTTAAAGCTTATGATTCCAATTTGCTACTCATTCATATTTTTCATTTATATACAATAGAAATATGCAGCTGCGAAGAGAGAGAGAGAGAGAGAGAGAGAGAGAGAGAGAGAGAGAGAGAGTAATGCCCGATTAATTGGGGGCTCCAAATCAACTAATTAACATTTAAAAAGTCAAAACTTCCCCCAATAATTTTCTATTAGCATTCACATTACATAGAATTTGTTTTTTGGGTTAATTAGTCTTAAATCCCTCCATAGGTCCTTATTTATGCTATAGGATATGGTTTGTTAAGATATTAGCTTAAGTCCCTCCCCAAGGACACGCTTGTACAACAAGTTCTTAATTGAAATTGTTGATTTTTTCAATCCTTTAAATGACAAAAATGCCCCTCCAACAAGAGTATCCATTTGCCTCCAGCAAGAGTAACCATTCGTCAGTCGACACTGCATGTATTGGTTGCTTCGGTGATTTCACTGTAGCTACTACAATGAAATCATTGTTACAAGAGTATCCATTCGTCTGTTTGTCTCCAAAAAGATTATCTATTTGTCTTCAGCAAGAGTATCCATTCGTCTGTTGACACTGTGCATGTAGCGGTTGCTACAATGATTTCATTGTAGCAGCTACAGTGATTCCACTGTAGTAATAGCATACATTCGGCCAATTGATACCTTTACCAAACCAAATCGATACTCTTGCTATAGTCAAATCATTGTAGTAGCTAAAATCACTGTAGTAGCTACAGTGAAATCACCCTAGTAATAGTATCGATTTGTTAAATTGATACTCTTAAGCTCCGTTTGGTTCGAATTATCCGGTGCAGTAAGTCGCTTTGAGGTAAGTATTAAGAATACCGTTGATGACTTATATCATTTGTTTTGTAGTATCCGGTGCAGTAAATTGATTTGGTATCTCTGGGATACATCATAACCGTGGTAACTCAATACCGCAAAACAAGTGGTAAGGTGAATACCCCATATCCATAATACCTCATAGGATACGTCAAACCAAACAGAGCCTTACCAAACCGAATTAATACTCTTGCTACAGTGATTTCAATGTAGCGGCTGCAATGAAATCATTGTTGCAACCACTACATACACAGTGTCAACCAGTGAATGGATACTTTTGCTGGAAACAAATGGGTACTACTCTTGCTTGAAGGGTACTTTTGTCATTCGAGGGGGTAAAAGAAGGGTGGGGAACTTGCTATAGCACGTGCTCTTCGGGGAGGGCCTTGGTTCAATATTGAAACATTGCATGTCATTTAGCTAATATAGTATCTGCTAAAAAGACTTCGGGGAGGGACTAAGTCTCCCAGGCGGTCAGAGGACAGGGCGCTAGTGCAAGAGGTCCGGAGATCGAAACAGGGGAGGCAGCGGCTGCTATTTATTAATTCAATAATCCTGTGAATATGACATCAAAGGCCAGAATTCTCACAGGCAAACAAGACACAATGTCCTTGAGGGAAAGTTCGCTCTGCGGTGTGCATACCGGGAGTCGAACAGGGGACCTCTCCACCATGGGAGAGAGGAAGCACCATCATCATCTCGGATTGCTCAACAGCATGCACTTTAATTTACCTTGGAGCCGGCCGGCCATCAATGGAGGGCACTCCTTTCACTTCCACAAGTGCCAACACCTTCATCAGCTTTTAAACTCCCCACAGGCCTTATTAAAAGCCATCTCCTTGCATGGTGACTATAAAAGCCACACACACCCCTCCTCCCTCTCTCTCTCTCTCTCTCTCTCTCTCTCTCTCTCTCTCTCTCTTCCATGCAAAGATCCAGAGATGAGAAGCTTCTCTCTCATCCTCATGCTTGCCCTGCTGCTGGTACTGAGCCCCAACATCCTCCATGCTGATGCCAGAGCACTGAAGGAATCGGAGCAAGGGGACGGCGGAGATATCGTGGGCGTGGGAGTCGACGGCAACGAAGGAGGCAGCAAGATGGCGGTGCCGCCGATTCCGTTCGCACCGACATTTCCGATGCCCGACCTCCCTCCATTGCCAGCCATACCCCTGCTCCCTCCCTTCCCTCCTTTCCCTGTCCCTGGAATTCCCTTCCTTCCCCCTTTCTCGCCCTTGCCCTGAGCTGAGCTCAGAGCGCAGCCCGTCTCACTGTGGTGGTAATCCTTTGGGTGCTAAGTGATGTTATGCTTATGTTGGATGTGGGTGGGTTGTGGTTTCTTTCGTTTGCTTTCATGTTAGTAGTCCATGCTATGTAAAGGCTTTGTGAGCATGCAGAATGTTGTGCCTCTCTCTCTCTCTCTCTCTCTCTCTCTCTCTCTCTCTCTCTCTCTCACACACACACCAAATTTCCACCTAAAGGAAGAATATCCACTCAAATGAGGAGTGTTAGAGCATCGCCAACGGCCTCCCTACCTCAAATCTAGATTTGGTAAGCCAAAAATACCATGTCAGTATTTTTGGTGAGTGGGTTTTGCTTCAACTCCAATGACCTCTTTATCCACTCCCTACACTATAATAATTTCGAACGGTTTTGCTTTTGACCGACTCAAGAGATCTAATCAAACGGTTCATTTTCACTTAATCAGATGGTCTATTGCAGCAAACCTCATTTGTACCCGCTAGCGATTCCCGGGACAAGCGTCGAACCCCTTTTTCAGATCTAACGAGGCTTAAGCGAGGCCGTTGGAGGGGTGGACAATGGATTTATCGTCACATCTGATGGAGCGAACACCTCAAGCGAAGCTCTTGGAGATGCTCTTATAGTGAGCTATGAGCTATAAGAGGAGAAAATGAGCTACGATTGAAAATGTCAGTCTATAAGTTTTGGAATTTGTTAAAATTTGATGGGTGTGTTTTCTATGGTAAGATGAGCATCCTCATCAATTTTCAATAAATTCTAAAACTTCAAAGATCATCAAACATGCTAAGAAAATTAATAGTTAATATGGGCGGTAGATAAATCTTCTACCATTTGATAACCCTAGAAGTTTTGGAATTTGTTGAAAATTGATGAGGATGATCATCTTACCCTAGACAATACACCCACCAAATTTTAACACATTTTAAAACTTATAGGATGGCATTTTCGAGCGTTGCTCATTTTCTCCTCATATAGCTCATAGCTCACTGTAGCACTCCTCCCATATAGATTACCTAACAATTGTTAGCACTACATGGTCAGTGGGTGTGGGCCGGGTCTGGGCCTAGCAAATAAATATTTTGGATAGGCCCGACCCATTATAATATAAAATGGGGCCCATAGGCTGGCCCATGTCAACCCCTACATTGGAGGTAAGGGATATACTGATTTAGGATTCGTAGACGGTAGAGATGGGCTAGTCCACTGCAAGCCAACAATGGGCTAAGAAGCCCAACAAAGCCCAACCTGAACCAATGGGTCGATGTAATTGAAAAACTCAGGTCAGATGAGTACTGATGGACCCGGCGTGCTACCCTTCATTTATCGAGCCATTAGGGTTGGCTACATTCGACAAAATGTATTTTACTTGCGTGCAGATGGATGAAAATGCTGAGAACATATGGATTTGGGTGCATGTTGCAAATGTCTTGGAACAGGACTGGAGTTGTTGGTGGGATTTTTAAATTTGGGGTAATGTGCGTAAGGTTCCTAACAAAGAGATCGGTTTAGCCTAAGGATAGATAAGAGTTCGGTTTAGCATAAAATCCATGATTAGCATATCGTTGTAGCCAGCGGTCTCGATTTTTTTCAAAATCCCGAAACCACCATCACCCCCCTCTTCTTCTGCCTCTCTTGAGTAGAGCAGCCATGGCGGAGCGGCGAAGTCGAGATCTAGAAGCCACGAGAGAGACTGAGGGTTTTGGTTTAGGTTTAGAATTTCTTGGTCTAGGGTTCACCCCCATGGTCTATAGATCTTTAGGGTTTAGGGTTCAGTTTAGTTTAGGGCGGCAGCGGCAGCGAGCGACGAGCGGCAGAGACGAGAAGCCACGGGAGAGGCGGAGGGTTTCGGTTTATGGTATAGAATTTCTAGGTCTAGGATTCACCCCCATAGCCTATAGATCTTTAGGGTTTAGGGTTAGGTTTAGATTAGGAGAGTGACATAAAACCTAAATTTGAAATGAGATGAGAGGTGTTTTCATCTACATGGATTTGAGCTTAAATGAACCGTTTGACAAAGGGACCTCCCACTATATCCCACTTTAAATTTTCACTCAAATGTATTTTACTTTCCTGCTGTGAATTACAAAATGGCCTAATCTTTCTCATCATAGTTTTTTTTTTTTGGATTGAGATCGGTTGCATCCGTGGGTATCCCGAAACCTTTTCGCGCAATGGCCCACTTCAAGCTCGGACTAATTCCTCCGAGAGTGAAGCCTGACCTACTCAACAATTTCCACTTCACTTCAGAGTAAATCAAGGAGAGGAGGAGCTGAACCCACAATTACCTCCTCACCGAAGCATCAGTTGCTTTGCCAACTCTCCTATCCCCTGGTGGGTTCGTTCTCATCAATCTTGTTTTCCATCTGCCTAGGGCCATCATGACGTGGCACTTGATCACAGTCGTCCGCTGCACCCACTCCCGACCCGTGTCGGCCGGCATAGGGCAAGTCTAGTAATCACTGATTTATGTATTCCTCTTACTTTGGGATTCGCTAATTCCAGTGGTCAAGTCAAGTTGGGAGACTTGTGGATTCCGTTGACACGACTTTGACATAATGGCACAGAAGTCAACGCTTGCTTCGGGTAATCCATGACTCAATGCCTCTATAGAAATCCTCTTTGAATCCACCATTTAAACAGTCACCATCTAGAATCAGACTAATTACAGAGCTTGCTTGTTTTAACTCTACCACTTCGATCACAGCCGTCCATTTCACCCAGCCCCAATCACTGAATCACACTCAACCAAGAGCGACAGGCGAAGGGACGATGTGATCAGATGCCACATCATTCTGTGTAAACGAATCGGCAAACGCTATCGGTATGAATAGCATCTCTCAATCAGACTATGTCGCTGCTTCTTTCCATGGAATCTATCTTCCAAAGACAGACCAAAATACCTCGTAGTTAGTCTCTAAAACTTACAATTCAGCAATCTGACAAAGAATGGACCCACCGACTCACTCTCTCCCAACAAGAACAAAGAAAATATTGGCAAAATTAATCTTGAGGTCCGAAACAAGTTCAAAAGCATACAATATGGCCTTGTGAGCAATCACATGTGTCTCATCTGCTTTGCACAAGAGCAACGTATCATCCACGAAGTGCAACGTCATCAGTCTCCACAAACCCCAACCGATCCCTTGGATGTAGCCATGTGCCGCCGCATGTTGAAGCACTTGTCGAAGGCATGCATCGTCAAAAGGAAGAGGTACGGTAAGAGAGGACAGCCCTATTTGAGTCACTAGTGCATCTTGAAGAACTACCACATCTCGCTGTTTATCCGACAAACTCATCTTTATAAAAAATATTATAAAAAAATTCTTTTTTAAAGAATTTTGTAGTGACAATATTCTAGATAAAAAAAATAAATTCTAGAGAAAATCACAAAGAACATTCTAGAGAGAGAATATTGTACAGACTAAAAATATTCTAAAAAAAAATATTCTAAAGAGAATATTCTAGAGAGAGAAAATATTGAAGATAGAGAATTTTATCTTGAGAATATTCTGGAGAGAATTTTGTACAGAACAATTCTTCTGCCTTCATGTTTCTTAGAAATAAGTTCCGGCATAGTTTGTGTTCCACTCCAAACATTGCTCTCAACCAGGATTGTTGTGGCACTGTTCCTTTCCTGCCAAGAAACTGAGAAGCATAACATTCTGCATTCCAAACACCTCCTGAGTCAACACTAAACAGACAGAACAATACACAAGAACTCTCACCAACATCAGTAAGTGCTCCCTGCAACGAATTTCGCAGTTTTATACCACTACCAAAGGGAGCGAGCTGATCACACATCAAACCCATTATGAAATTCCTTGCGCTATACAAACTCTCTCGCATACATTTATTTTGAAGATACAACAGCGGTATTTCAGAAATGCTGAGTTTTGTATATGAAATGCCTGTTTTGACTACTCAGGCGACTTGCTCTGTTACATGGATCGCACAACCTGCGATCCAAACCACGGTCCTCGAAATCCATTTCCTGGTCGCACCTCTGAGAGCCTCATCCACATAGATCAAGTGAGGTCATCCTCATCCAAAGGTTCCGCTTCGCCACCTTGTATGTTGAGCTCTTTCAGGTCCCCTGTCGGCAGTTTCCTTGCAAGCCTGATAATCTGCAGCAATTGCGGTGGAATCCATTAGTGCTAAATTATGAGCTCCGAATATAGACCGAATTGTATTATAGTTGACCGTATGCACACACCAAGTGATCGAAGAGTTAAGCACGCACCACGGCCGTACCAACAAAAGCTAAATCAGAAGTCTCTCTCTCTCTCTCTCTCTCTCTCTCTCTCTCTCTGTGTGTGTGTGTGTGTGTGTGTGTGTCCCCTCCTCAGCCCTCACAAGATATACCAGTAGCTACCACCGTGAGGGCTCAGATATGCTCATGCCACTCACGGATTTATCACATTTAAAATCTTTGTGAAGAGGGCCACTGCCTCGATGATGTCTTCGGTGGAACCCACTTAGTTCTGGATAGGGAGAAAAATAGGACAATCCAACAATCTCCACCATAGCTTGTATTTTGTCAATAACAAATCAACTCAAAGATCTACCTTGTCTTCATATCCGATCAACTTTGTGAAAGCTAATCCAGGTAGGAAAACCATTGAATTGAACAACCATTATGACACTGATTCTAGAGTCCTAGACTCAGACACCTCCACTCAATCCCCAATGCAACCAAGCCACAGTCTTAACATTTTCCCCACCACTTTCACCATTGCCGACGTCCACTTCATCTTCCAATTCTTCATGCAAACGACCTCGGACCTTCACATTTGCCACAGAAGTCCCACAAAAACTTTAAGAAAGGGATTCCCTGCTCAAATCCTCATGGGTCATATATAATCAATCCTATCAACAAGGATCACCGACTCCACCTAATGTTGTGTACTTGCGAGTCTGTGACCCTTATAATCATATACATTATGCATCTTACGAAATAGATAGTTAGGTACTCATTATTTTTGTCTTCATTATTAAACCACGGGCTCGTGTGGGGATTGTTCGGATTTCAAGAGATAATGGAACCTTCCAAAAAAATTATGGGATCTACCTTCCAAAAAATTTAAATCTAAATTTATTGGATCAACCTTCCGAAAAATTTGGGCGTTTTACAAACATCAGAAAATCAGGTATTGATGTTGATGAAATCATTTAAATCTTGGAAATGGTGTAGATCTTAGATTGTTATGTTTCCGCAACGCATGCTTTGAAATAAATGCTACGGCAGTTCCACACTAATCTATAGTGTAGAAATATTATTTAAGTATTTCAAAGTGTGTATCTATGTTTGATTTATAATTGCCTAGAGTTTCGTTGAAAACATCCATCATTCAATCAATATTTCCATATATAAAAATGCAATATTTCCAGTGTTGAAATATTTCCATATCCAACTGCGTCGAAACATTAGTCGAAATCAAAACTTCACAGTTCACACCTTCATCTTTAGTGAAGCGCACTCAGTTTTGGATGGGACTAAAGCAAGACAAAACCCAACAGACGTTCCATCAAGATCCCTATTGTTTTACTATATCATATGATCCACAGAATGATGTTAATCATTTCTGTTTCAAACTTTAGCACAAACGTAAGCTGTCTAGAGATCATGATTTGTCAAAAAAGTTAGAAACTTATGATTTTCTTTCAGAATTAAAGATTCAATTTTGGCTCAAGTATAGTAATTAGTTGGAACTTTATTTCTTCGGGAAAAGTGAGATTAGGGGGTAACCGAAGACATTACTTAGAGAAAATTATATATGTATGGATTCCTCACCTTACATGTAATCTTAGTCCTATCAATCTCATACAAATATCATGTGGCTTCTTTTGATACTCTTACATATTCCACTTCAATTTCCGTATGTTACTACCGACTACAAACCGTTAAATATCAGTTTTTCATATCCTTTCTCCACCCACCGTTAAATATCAGATTTTCATATCCTTTCTCCACCCATATGCCTCTTTACTAGTTGTGTAACACGAGCAGATATGCCATCAACAATTTATAGGAATCACAAGGATATCTGTGACCTCAATACACTCACAAGCATGATAGAGGTACGTCCAAACCCGAACGAGTTTCAATTTCATCCGGTCCGAACCAAACCCCTCCCCCCCTTCTGAGTATGAAATATGTGCTGGCTTGGATTCTGGTTCTACTTAATAGGTTGAATCAGATTCAAAACAGGTCGAACCAAACCTGATTCGACCGAATCAAACTAGCTGCGTTCGAATAGGCCAAACTGCTGAACCGATTTGTTCTTCGCTCCGTATGAACTTGAACCCGAACACTTAAACCTTGCAGGAAAGATTATGCTTGGATATTAATGTAAAGAATACGATAGGCTAGGTTATAACTTTGAGGGTTCCCATGATTTAAAAGGTATCACACATCCTTATCGTCTCTGTTATCCTTCTATATGATGGCAACCTAAGGTAACTAATAGTAAAATGGCTTAGCAAAATTACCATATGATCAAGATTTGAGATGGTGCTTGACTGAGCAACACGTTTGATTTCTTCAGTGTCACCTTCTGAATAAGCAGACAAAAGCTTGCTTGCACAACGGCTCTGATCACTATTAAGGAAGACATCAATTCTGAAAAGAAAAGTCAAAATGAAATATGTTGAGAACTAATAGCAGAATTAAATGTACTGCTCCATCTTAAGACTATTGGTATTGCAAGAACTGATAAATAAAGATGACGTCATTTTTTGCATTTCATTAGACAAAAGAATTAGATCTGATAGTAAAACTCTCACATAAAATTACCAAATACAATACTGGTGCAATTGAAAATAGTCATCTATATATCATATAATGCAAAATGTATGACTCACTGAGAGCAATCATTATAACATTTCTGAGCTTGCTTGAAATCATGCACATAAAGGTAAACTATGATTGCACTCAGATAAGCCTGCACAAAGAACAGCCAGATAAGTCAAAAAATTGACAGGAGCAGAAGTTTAAAATTATGATACAGAATGGGAGAATTTAATGCTATAAAAAGAAGTTTAAAATACAGAAAATAAATTACCAAAGAAGATAAACTGTAACTAATATGCTTCGAGAGATGTTTCATCATACTTACTATTCCAAGCAGCTTGTTTATAGGAAACACTTAAATTCATTGCAAATTATCGGCAAATGAGTGTACTTGAACATACAAGGTAGTTAATTCTAATGAAATCTTTTCTAGCATAGCTTCCAAGTAGCTTCTTGAAAATGAAGGGTGTGTCAAATGGCCAGCTACTACATTGTATTACAAGTTCACAACCCCCGAAGTCACAGTACGCAGCCATGGAAGAGTTCCTTGGACATCCTGGCACATTGGCGAGCAAATTCCTGTTTATTTTTTAATAGGACATTTGCTGTTAGTTCATAATAGCAATCAGATAGGTAGGGTCCACAAAAAAATTCTTTATTTCACCTACCAGAATCTAAGTAGAAAGTAGATAGACAGCAATTATCAGAGATATTATTCATTCAGACTTGAACAGGTAATCCGATCCAGTATATTAGTCAGAATGTAACAGCAGTGGTGCCAGTAACAGAAAGTGGCAGTCATAGATACTCTTTTTTTTTTCTAGTCTTTGCTATTGTGACGAACCCACCTTGGATGCCCACCTCCTCACAAAACCGGCTTGTAAGGGGAGGTCCAAGGTGGGTATATAAGTAGCTCATCCCCCTCTCCCATTACCGATGTGGGACTAAGCCCGTGTGAGGCATGACCATCTCAACACACCCCCTCACGCGGGACACGCGTGGAATGGGCACAATCGGGAGGAGCTCCCGGATCGGGGGTTCGGCTCTGATACCATGTGACGAACCCACCTTGGATGCCCACCTCCTCACAAAACCGGCTTGTAAGGGGAGGTCCAAGGTGGGTATATAAGTAGCTCATCCCCCTCTCCCATTACCGATGTGGGACTAAGCCCGTGTGAGGCATGACCATCTCAACACACCCCCTCACGCGGGACACGCGTGGAATGGGCACAATCGGGAGGAGCTCCCGGATCGGGGGTTCGGCTCTGATACCATGTGACGAACCCACCTTGGATGCCCACCTCCTCACAAAACCGGCTTGTAAGGGGAGGTCCAAGGTGGGTATATAAGTAGCTCATCCCCCTCTCCCATTACCGATGTGGACTAAGCCCGTGTAAGGCATGACCATCTCAACAGCTATAACATTATTCACGCCTAATCCCCTAAGATGGGGTTGACTATGAAGCAGAACTATCATAAAGATGGCTCCACGTCCACGAAAAGATTGACGCAAATTTTCTGACCGACTGCCAACCTATATATCAACCCTCTAAGATCTGTACCAAAAACCTACCAAGGCAACTCGGCAAAAAAGGACCTGCCAAGAAACCTCGAAGGCCAGCTTATGGGTAGAGAGACCCTTCCATATTGGTTATGTAGTCAACGCTCATGCAGCAAGGGAGTATTATTTTCTTTTATACATGCTCTGATGCTAATAAATTTTCAAAAAGTGACTCGTACTTAACATGACAGAGTTCATTCAGTACTGAATTATAGGAACGGTTGGACTAGACTAATCATGAGAACGACTAATATCTAAGCTTCATATTGGATCTCTTAAGAAATTTAGCATAAGACAGAATTTAGAAGATAGAAGATTTGAATGTTTATAATGAATAGATGCATGCTCTTCTGCTTAATGGGATTCACAGGTATGATAAAGTGCAGGTTGAATCACATGGATAAGCTTGTAGTTCAATCCAGAGGAATTATAAGCTTGCTATTCAAATCCCATACACATGCTCTCTCATGTTCTCCATGAAGCCAAATTAATAAGAAAATTAGCAATTAGAAAATAAACATTACAATGTGTTGCCAGAAATAGATGACATGAGTAAAACACACACCAGAAATATATGACATGAATGAAACACACACCAGAAATAGATAGATAACATGAGTGGCGCGCGCGCGCGCACACACACACAAAAACAAAACAAAACCTTGCATTGACTGTGGACAGCATTGCACTTATCAGCAGCTAGGCCCCATCTTAAGAGAAAAGTTGCAGCATCTGTGTACCTGCAACGTATGGCATCACATGATTTAGCTAATGGATGTACAATATACTTTCAAATATCAGATAGCCATGTTGCTAGATAGATGTAGGACTATTTCATATATTGATATATGTCCAAGCAATGTCATCAAGTGCGATGTGCGATCGAACAACTCTACATATGCTTATCGCACATGCGACTGTGCGATAGCACATCCCTTTTGTGTTTTAATTCGGAAAAACCAAAAACTAATTAAAAATAGATCAAATACTGTAGATAAGGGGCGGTTTGGGGTTAAAAAAATTAGTATTTGGGGTTGCACATTAAGTTGTGTGAATGCACAATGAGTCATGTCATCCTACACCTCCAAAGGCTAATAAACTAGCTGTTGGGATATGCAGTCACACCGCACATGATCTTATGCGCATGTATGTTGTTCGCACAACCATTTCCACGGTTGTGCACCGCATATGTGACCACATATGATTTCACGTTTAACAATATTGTGTACAAGATTCGTATAAAGACCAAGGTTTAAAATCACGGTATCGGTCGGCCCCGAACCGGTATGTACCGGCCGGTACGTACCGGTACCGGCCGATATGGACCGATACCGGTTGAGAAAAAAAACCTGAAAAAAACCCAAAAAACCAAAAAAAAAAAACTTTAACTTGTCCGTACCGGCCGTACCGGTCGGTACCGGCCTGAACCGGCCGATACGGACCGGTACCGGCCGATACGGGCCAGGTATCGGGTTCGGATGCAGTACCGGTCTCGAACCGGCCAAAACCGGTACATACCGGTATCGGCCGAGATTTAAAACCCTGATGGAGACTCATGCTTGTATATATAATCTCGGTATGCTACCCTAATGAATGTGAGATTCCATATTCAACTACTCTTATATTCCTTTTTTCTTTCTCTCGCATCATGGTACCAAAGCTGCAGGAGGCCACTCATCACTCTCTTGTAGTTGTAGGGGAGAGCTTTTGTGAGTTTTCTCCACCTTTTGCAAAACCCAATGCTGACGATCATGCTCCACTTGGACTCAAGCACTTCAAGGGTTCTCATCGACTTCCTATTTGGACACGACGTTATGCAAGTTCCTTCCACAAATCATGGGCATCCTCTAGAGAAATACAAAGCTTAAGAGTTGAGACCTCTCCGATTTCCAATGCAATACCATGATATGCAGCCATGTTATCATTGGAATTTGGGTCAGGTTGACCTTGTTTTCAAGGACCCATGCCAGTTCACAAGATCCAGTGTTTAAATTTGACACACTGCACCTCCACTTTCACTCACAAAAATACTTGGAGTTGAAGCAACCCTCGAACGGTTTCAATACTGGCACCTTTGGAACCCCCTTGCACATATGCCCATCATGTTTTTCAATCATTCACCTTTTAGGCTTGTGATTCCACGCGTACTATTCTCATATTACACAATCTATGCTTTTTGTGAAGGCTATTGTTCTTCATCCATTCTACCTCCTCATTAAACTCTTAGTCCTAATGCTCTCTCTCTCTCTCTCTCTCTCTCTCTCTCTCTCTCTCTCTCTCTCATAAATGTTCCCATCTTTTATGTTGATACATGTACATGAACATATTGCACAAACTACAAGAGAGAAAAAGTAACCTCTAAATTCCTTATGCATGCATTTTACTCTTTTAATCAATACCATAGAATATCATAGGGCTTTCATTTAACTTAGAAAAAATCTTATTTCAGGGTGAGGCTAATAACCACCTAAAGTGTATTAAGCTCAGTTTTTATGGTTTTTCCAGTAGTATTCCATCAAAATAATGAAATTAAGCATCCATTTAGTGTTGCTACTCGTGTTTTCATTGGATGTGTCGCTATTCAATTTCTTCACATTAGCCGAACACACTACTTCAAAGTGACTTCATTGTGAATATGCATCCCCTGACATGTGGTAACACCATGGTTTAGTATTTGTCCTAACCCAAACAAATCAAACTATCAAACTGGTTCAGATTTTGGTCGATCCTAACTGAAATATCCCTTGAATTCGAGATAGGCTCATATTAGCATTCGGTTCATCGGTTCAGCCTGCTTCGAATAGGCCGAATCAGGCCTAACCCAACTAAATCAAGCCCAAATCGGACCCGAATAGGCCGTATCAGGCTTGAATAGGTTGAATCAAACGCAAATCGACTTTATCAGACTCAATTTTCTGATTTCTCAATACTTTGTGCCTGAATCATTTGAAACTGAACCAACTGATCTGGTTCATTTTTCTCCCGATCAGAATCAGAACCTGAATTTTCAAACATTGATATTAAGCAGTTCCCTTAACATAGGGCACGTATCCCCATCAAGCCACTTTGCTGAGTTTAGAGTTGAGAAAAAAGAATTCAATGCCTTCAGAAATTAAATTTTTTCAAACACAGTTTCGGTAACATGAATAATTTCTATACTTGTTACTGAGGGAATACACATCATGTTGATGTTTTCAGGCTAAGCAGTAGTTTGAATTTTAATATGTAGATCCATATAATGCTATCAGTGGAACATGAAAGAAAAGTTTATTATTTATACATGGAAGATAAAGTTCTTTCAACAACAATCACAGAGGTGCCTTAATAAACACAAGAGTCTCACAAATTCATATATAAAAGAGGCTATATAAATGGAATAGAAAAACCCTAAAACCTAGCCTTAAAAAATAATAATAATATAGGGCTCAGATTAGCCATAAACGCATTGCCAGAATGGTCTAATCGGTCTAATGGAGAAAGTATCAGACTCATGCAGGAACATATCAGATATGTCCGACAAAATTACCCAATTGGAGTGATGACAGAATAGTTTTGAACCCAGACAAAAAGTCAGATCGGTTGGTCCGCCAATGTCTGACCGGTCTGACGAAAGAAGAGTTCCAATCCCTGATATGGCTGAGGTCAACCGGTTCAATGACAGTGTGATCTAAAACTCTGTCACTGACTTTGACCAATCTGGCAATCAAATCAGGTAGGTCTGACCCCTTAAATCTGGTCTCCCAATAGTATTTTCTACGAGATCAATTTCTTAAGTATATTTTAAATCATTTTCATAATATTTTACAATAAGACACTTAGAAAACATATACGATTCCAAAGCAGACAAAAAGAAATGACAACCAAAACATGTTGATGAAATCATTTGTATGCCAAAATCAGGTGCAAGTGTGTTAACCTATCAAACTAGGTACCGAAGGCAAGCTGATTTTCTAGGGTATCTTGTCTATCTGAATCCTAAGGATGAGGCATTGGCTTAAGCTTGAATTTGATCTTGAACTTGAATCGAGTCTAGTACTACAGCTTCATTGCATGCTTCAACTTTGATCCACGTGACATAAACACACACATCTACAACTCAACACGGAATATGGCAACAAAAATACTTCACAATATACTTTAAATCTCATGCTAAACAATGTTATGTTTGCAAATATGAGAGGAAACATGCTTTTGTACCATATGAATTGTTAAAAAATCTATAAATTTTTCACAAAACAGCAAACTCAAAACACAGAAGGATATGTCTTTGCTTCGGAGGATAAAAATAGACAAAAATACGAATCAATAGTTGATTATGAAAGTAAACTAGAAAAGCATATGTACCAAAAAAAACTAGAAAAGCAGATATATTACAATGATGCTTCCACAACAATATGACAGAAAGTTACACCTGAAAAGACCTTTCGCCTTTTGGATAAGGCTGGAGATGGGAACTTAAACAAAAAATTGAAAAAGCGGCAAAAAATCAATGGCACTTTCAGATGTCAGGACAGCAAAAATGCATCAGTGAAATATATAGGTTGTATCTTAAAAAATAATCAATAACTAGAACTCAACAAAAGCCCGAGGCAGGATCCTAATTCACATTTCTCTTATGTTTGCTTCAAATAATCTATATAGAAAATATTTTCTTGCTCAAACAATTAGTAGAAAGATGTAAGGACAAAAGAAGGTAACTTGCATATGATTTTTATCGAATTAGAGAAAGTGGATAATAAAGTTCCAACTAAAATCATTTGGTGGGCTATAATGAAAAAAGGTCTCACAATACTATATCGAGGTGGTTAAATAGATGTATAAGGGAAGAGAAAAAATATAGGAATTACTGTGGTGTATGCTTATTTCAGAAGATGTAGTTCTACAAAACCAAACTAAAGCAAGGGTCAATACTAAACTTGAACCGTGGAGGGAAACTTTAGATGATAAGGATCTAAAAGTAGTGCCACAAAATTAGTATATATGTAATACAATTTTGTAGATAGAACTTCAGATAATGAGGAACCTATCAAACTAATACACAAATCATGTCGCCCGTTTGACTTCTTTTGTTACATTAACTCCATAATATAAAGAGATGGGGAAACAAACCAAAATATCTCACATAGAATTAGCAGATGCCAGATCAAAAGTGGAAGGTTGGAGTATTGTATCATGTGTGATAACATATGAGAAAGTCTCAAAGGAAGAAATTATAAGATGATCAGACCAACTAAATTGTGTAATCCAGAGTGTTGGGCAATGAAAGTTCATGATCATAGGATAAGTGTGGTGAAGATGAGAATGTAAGATGTGTATTTGAACTAGGAATGGTCTGAGTCGAGGGCTTTAGAAGAAAATTAAAGGCTAAAATCCGTGGAGGATAAGAATACAGGTAGCGATGATTTGGAAATGTCCAATTAAGACCAGACAAAGCACATGACAAGAGGGACTACACGTACAGGTAAAAGACTCAGGACAGGGGTATAACCAAAATCACATGGCCAGACATAGTATGAAAAGATTTACAAAGACTTAATTTATCGCCAATGTGGCTTTAAAAAACAACAAATGACAGAAGAAACATGAGCCCTAATTTCAAGTAAATCTATTACTACCTATTATATATTACTACTAATACAGCAAACTCATCGTCTAGTAATGTTTTATTGCTTATTCAATTTTTTCTTCCTCCCCTTCCATCTCTCCTTTTCTTCTCTCTCTCCCCCTCCCCATCCAACTCCCCTCTAGGTAGCCTCCTATCTGATAATAGGAATATATCAGGATTCAGCAGCACAATTTCTAGAGGATTGACGCCAGATTGACAGGCAATCAAAAATATCAACTTAATTCTTTCTAAAAAAACTTGGGACTTTTCGAGCCATGCTCCATTTCTGACCCCATGCTATGGGATAAGGCTTTGTTCTTGTTGTGCTATAATTTATATAAAAAACACTTGCTCTACAAATTAAAACATAGACGAAAAAAAAGGTAAAAACTACTCCCTAAACTTCAGAACATAATGTAGTGAACAAATAATATAGGAAAAAATCTAAGGATTATCAAGTACTTTAAGCTTTCATAATGGGCTATGGTATTCCGCTTTCAATGAATTGGGCATTGGGGTGTTACAATATGAAAAGAAATGAAATTGACATGAGCTCCACTTGTTTCAAGAACATAGAAGCCAAAAAATAGACACCAAATGATGTATAGATGGGAATTTTCTTCTTACTTTTCAAGTTTGAGATAAATATCCGTGGCAGCACGATATAAATCAAAGGCCATTTGCTCCTTTCCATCCTCTTCTAAAAGTACACAAGCATCGGTATACAACTGAATTGCTTTTTCAGGGGCTATGTCTTCCAAAGCACTGGAATGTACAATGAAATGAAAACAAAATGAATCCTTCCACCATACATTTCACCTAAAACACTGTGTTGGCAGAAAGGGACGACCAGAACATTTACACTTACCGAGCACCCTTTGCAAGAGCATCTGAAGCAGGTTGTGATCTTCCACACTCACTGTACAACTCAGATGCCCTTCTGTAATGGTCAGAAACTTCATTCCAGTGGCCAAGTTCCTTTCCTAGAGCAGCAGCAGACTCCATATGTTTGGCAGCATCCCAAGGCCTAACAAACTCGTCAAGGATATAGTTGCCCATTTCCATAACATAAGGTTAGAAATGCAACTATATAAAACTTGCACAAAGCAATTCAAAAAAGGATACGATGAAATAATTTCTTGTCCTTTTGAAGCCTTCTCAAATGCTTCTTTTGCTTTCACATTGTCTTTCCTAATCCTATAACCAATAGCTTCGACAAACATGCAAACATTTTTAATCAGAACCAAATGCATAGGGCAAGTTCCCTGTAAAAAATTTAGGGAATATAGATTAACAAAAAATATCAGTTACCAACCCGCTTGCTCATATAATATAGTAGCAGCCTTCCAATCAGCACTCCATCTGGTGAAACTAAGCTTTGTTCTGGGGAGTAAAAGGAAACAAATGAGAAAGGGGATTGACTTTTCTGATGAATTTCTCTTCTTCATGGTAACAGAATACAGATCTACCATTAACAAAGAAACTATAATACTATAATTATCTTATCAACACGCTATCAGAGATATACCATCTCTACTAAATGCTCAACTTAATAGGATTCCCAAATTTCAGCATGATAAGGAAGCTGTGACGACCAAGATCCAATAGGCCAATAGCCAAGAGCCAAGACTCCTGAGGCGGGAATGCCAAGATGGATGAGGTGAGGTGAGGTGAGGTGTACAAGGCCATGAGTTAGCCCCACATCACCTGGAGAGAAGGAGATCCTGAGCTACTTATATAATTTCCCCTCCTAAACATAGAAGACGCGTTCTAGGTGGTTCGATGATAACCATGCTAGTGCAAAACCTTGAGGTTGAGGGTTCGAGTACCCAAGAGACCAATAGAGGACAATATCTTGTGTTTGGGGGCTCACCACCTTTCCTGCCAAGACGCGTTTTAAAGCCGTGCGCCGCTACGGAATTCGTAAGAACTCCGTAGTTAAGCGTGCTCGGGCGAGAGTAGTACCAGGATGGGTGACCTGCCTGGGAAGTTCTCGTGCGGGCACGGGCAAAGCGGACAATATCTTGTGTGTTTGGGGCGGATGTTACAAAATGGTATCAGAGCCGGTTCTCCTCGGGATGGGGGGGTCTAACCCTACACGAGGACGTGTAGCCCTAAGGGAGGTGGATTGTGACGACCAAGATCCAATAGGCCAATAACCACGAGCCAAGACTCCTGAGGCGGGAATGCCAAGATGGATGAGGTGAGGTGAGGTGAGATGAGGTGTACAAGGCCATGAGTTAGCCCCACATCACCTGGAGAGAAGGAGATCCTGAGCTACTTATATAATTTCCCCTCCCAAACATAGAAGACGTGTTCTAGGTGGTTCGATGGTAACCATGCTAGTGCAAAACCTTGAGGTTGAGGGTTCGAGTACCCAAGAGACCAATAGAGAACAATATCTTGTGTTTGGGGGCTCACCACCTTTCCTGCCAAGACGCGTTTTAAAGCCGTGCGCCGCTACGGAATTCGTAAGAACTCCGTAGTTAAGCGTGCTCGGGCGAGAGTAGTACCAGGATGGGTGACCTCCTTGGGAAGTTCTCGTGCGGGCACGGGCAAAGCGGACAATATCTTGTGTGTTTGGGGCGGATGTTACAAAGCCATTGACTATATTTCATGCAGTAAGAGAAAATAATAGACTAGATGGGATATGAGAGATGTTGCTTTGTAGCAGTTATATGCTGAAGTTCAATCACTGAAATTCTTGCCTTGGGAATTAACAGAAAGGTTTGTTTCATCTTGCAACAACTAAAGGTCCTTGCTGTCAACACAAAAGGCCCCTGATCAAATATTATGGTTTTACTTTGGAGTTATTGGAACCCATCGTGAAAAAGGCAAGTGACCACCCATCCTAATAATAGGCAGGCTCTCTAATCTAGTGGATGAAAAAATGCTTCTAATCAACTTGAAAATGTTCCCAACAAAGAAATTCCATTGGGAAAGAAGTAGGGAAAGAGACCCATTGACAAGTAAAAGGAGTGTGACAAGGGGTCAAATAGTAGTTAGTTGGGAAGATGATTTTTTTTTTTTGGCATTGGCGGGTGTCCTAAAACCTTTCAAGCAATGGACCCACTTAGGGCTCGGACTAATCCCTTCGGGAATGCGCACCAACCCACTCGGAAGTTCCCTACGCACTCCTGGGTAAATCGAGGGGAGGAGGAATTGGAACCACAACCTCCACAGTCCACACCAAAGCATTAGTTAGAAGTGAACGTCTTTCTTCGTCGCAAGGTATGGGGAGAGAATGGAAAAGGCAATTTCATTATATTTCTGCTAGGGACACGACCTATCACAAGAATTTTTTTTTCTTCGGATGCCGAAGGCGGGGCTAGTAATTGGAGTGAAGTCGTAACAAGATAGCCGTATTGGAAGATGCAATTGGATCACCACCTTTTCAGAGAGAGCTAATTACCAACTCCCCTCTTCCCTGGTGTGTAATTGGAAAGAGGAATCTTGCACTCCATAAAGGACATTGGAGCTTATACAAAGGTGATAGATATGAAATGAAAGTTGTTGATGTATGATTGCGTCATTGACTAGTGAATTTTTTTTCAGATTTGAACCAAGTTCCTGAATTATAGAGAAAAAGGAGGAGTAAAACATAAGAGAAGGCAACGAGGATTAATGAAATTGTGACTAAAATTTTGGAGTTCCCTTTAAGGGCACTCACTATATGAGACAAATTTCCTTGGTAAGGATGATCCAAGCTTTTATATAAGCAAGGGCACATCCTGCATCCTGGCTTCAAAAATATGACATTTAACTACATCCTCAAATATGGAACATCTTCGGTTAAGTGGTTTCTTTAATCATCCATAATATACGCAGATAGAATAAATGTATATAACAAGAACAAAATTAGAATCTTATTAATATTACCAAGAGGTCCAAGAGTACATGAATACATTAGTAAATTACAGGAAATGTTCTTAGATACGAAATTTAAAAGTTTTTTGGTAATTATCAGGTCCAATGTTGATCCTTAAACCTATTAAGGTCACATGAACTATAAGTTTATCATGAAATTAGACGTATGGCTACTTAATCAATTTATTCAATTATGATACTCATCTAAATCAAAAGGCATAGCACTAGAAACCATTATTGAGGATTCTGCATGGGTCATAAACTAGGATACACCGATACATCGAAATAGGTATCGTACTCGTATCGGATACTTCCCGATAATCCGATATGGCGAGATACGTATTCGATACTGCTAGAAAGAATCGGAATTTATAAAAAAAAAAGATATGATACGCAGAGGATATGGGACCGATACGCTGGGGATACAAGACCGATGCGCCGGGGATACGGCACCGATACGTCGGGATATGTATGGTTTACCAATGTGTATGGGATATTATTGAGATTGTTCTTGACATAGAAAAACTAGATGATGGAAAGTATTTGCCCATTATTATGCTTTGCTTTAATTGTTAGTTTATGGTTATGCAAATATGATAATTTAATTTTTATTAGGATGTTTGATTAACATAGGATTTGAGGGCAGGGTCCTCTGTACAAAGCTGAATGTTAATGAACCTTTGCTTCCTTGGGCCAATTTATTTTACTTAATATGCTTGCAATCATTCTACATAAATTGTAATAATCATTATTTGTCATCCTTATTTCAATAACCCTTTAATATTTTATCCTTTCAATTCCAATCATCATTTGATATATGAATCTCTATTCACTGATTAGTTTAAGCTTAGGAATCCTTTCCAAACACCCCAGTCTGCACTGAAATCATATAGCAAATCCCTCTACCTAGACCCACATTCTCGAACTCACACGGGCATGGAGCTCGCAACTAGCTTATTTGTGTTTAAAAGAATATTGATATGATTGAGGATAGGTCATGGTGACCGTCCCATTCCTTCACCCGACTCTACGAATCCATCCAGCATTCATTAATGGATCACTGGATTCTGAGGTCCATTGGATGGTTGATCAAGATCAACCGGCATTAAATTTTTTTTTTTTTCTTTCAACACTGAGCATCAGAGATCTAGGGTTTTATCTGATCCCCATTTCAGAAACAGAGGAATTGGCAATGCAAGTTTGGATGAATCGTATCAGATGATCAACATTCAAATCGAATATATAATTACTTGAATTCACTTGACCAGATCAAGAAACGTAATTGCCGAGAGAGAAAAAAGAAAAAAAAACAACGATCGAGAGGCAAATCGATCAGGAGAATCAACAGAAAAGAAGGGAGGATTAGGTATGGAGTACCGATATAGTGAAGAAAACCTACAATTTGTCGGCTCTGATCATTAGCTTATCGGGGTCGGAATTCGCCATGGACGGGAGCTCCTTTCGTTCTCCTCCACTCCTCTTCTCCCGCGGGAGCTCACAGATTCTCTCTCACTGTAACATTAAGATTATAAAAGGGGTAATTGGTGATAAGTCCCTGACAGGACAATTGGAAACATTTCTATTACGGGTGGGATTTGGGCGGGTTGAAGGGTCTGCCCATGCCCAACCCGATTGCACAAACCTTAACCCGTTTTGCCCATGAAACCCGGGGAAGCCAACCCGTGCCTGCCCATTCTAGTTCCTCGGGTTCCTCGGGTTGCCCAATTTACAAAATAATAAGCGAGTTGAGCGTGTTAGACGGGTTGCCCAATTAGAAATGCTTGTGCACATAAATAGATGAAAAAAAAAAACCAATAGATTTTTTAATTGGATAAAAAAAATCTTTGATTTGCATGACGAAAACATAAAGTCCAAACCATTTCCTCACATATTTCAAACGAATTCTTAGCATTCAACATCAAATAACAGTCTTTCATTTACATAAAAAAAAATTACGTAAGCATTCAACCTTAGTATGTCACTTTCTCGGGTTCCTCGGGTTGGGGAGGTTGGTGCCCAAATCCGTCCAAATTGAAATCGGGTTGATCTTTTTTTGTCCAAACCTGTCCAAGTTTTTAACCAGCTTTGCCCATGTTTGTCCATTGTTTGAGTTGGGCGGATTGGGTTCGGGCCAAACCCGGCCAAGTCCCACCCCTAATTTCTATTAACGTTAGATCCCTGTTTTTCTTTCAGAAACCCAAAAATACCCACAGCTCCCATCTCTTTCGAGCACGAACTACCACGGCGGCGGCAGCAAGCACGATCTTTAGTTGCTTGGTTTGGTGAAGAGGACCTCAAGATGCAACTACTCGTCATGGCCGCCCCGACGACTGTGAGCAACGGAGATGAGTGGGTAAGGTTTGGGTTTGGTTTAGGATTCCAGGTCTACGGTTCATCTAATGCCATAGATCATGGGTTTAGGACTAAGTTTAGGTTTAGTTCGGTGGTGGCGAGCAGTGGTTCGTTGGTTCGGTAGCATGTCAAAAAAAATTTAAATGTTGTGGAGGGCATTTTCATCCAATAGCATTTCAAATTCCTTTAGCTTAACCGATTTGTTTGTCAGGGACCGCTCACACATTTCCCTATTATAAATTTTTTTTTTTTTATAAATCACCCCCTATGGCACCTGATGAATTTTTTTTTTTTTATAAATTACACTTTGAACCCCTAAAGTTTAGCACAAAACATTTAATGCCCCTATAGTAAAAAGACTACATCCCAGCCCCCCACTCAATTCAGTTTTGATAAGATAAAAATTACCAAACGAGGAAATTAAGTAGTTGACAAAAGGGGTATTGTGTTAACATTTCAAACTGACAGTGATTTGGAACAAAATAAACAAGAGGGGGGGTTAAGTGTTTTTTAGGTAAACTTCAAGGGGCAAAGCGTAATTTATCTTTTTTTTAGCAACCCATTGAAAAAGATTGTTAGGGTTACCTGGGGCTGTTAATGGACCAGGTTCGGTTCTGTTCAGGCTGGGACGGGTCAGGCCACCCCATGCCTAGGTCCAGCCCAAACATATGAGTGTGTGCCCATACTTGGTTTGGGCTCAAATTAAAAATTTTCAGGCTTGATTGAAATCCGGCCCAAAACTTTTTTGTGAAGCCCAAGCCCAAATCCAACCCCAATTAAGCCTCGGTTCTTATGTGACATGTGTGTATCGTAAATATAGTCAGAGGCCAGTCAATCAAAAATGTATAAGCGGAGGCCGGAGAGTCAGCATGCGGTCGACTTTTGGTATAATTTGTGGCTAGTTCTTGATATGAAAAATCGGCCCGCTTTTTGGTGTGGTTATTGCCGGTATTTGGTGCGATGCATGACCGACATCGTGTTTGTATCGGATGGCTGGGATTAGTTAAATACCCATCGACCTTTGTGGCAAGTAAACACCCGTTAGCCAAAGTGACATCAACGGCTACGATTCGTATTCATACAAGTCATGCATCATTGCCCACCCACTCACCCCTATCATCATTGCAGAGAGAAAGAGAGTGGGATCCATCACTTCTCCATCTCGGCATGCTTGGAGCATCGTATGTTGGGAAAATTTTCAGTATATCCTGCATACGCTACAACCACGGGGCCCACTGCGATTCAAGAGACACGGGGTAGCAGGCGCCAGCACATGGGAGTAGTGGCCCCCAGCACTTCCAGCGTGTTGTGCTGATAGGCTCTGGTCAACTGTTGTAGCGTACCCAGGTTTGTGCTGAAAATTTCCCCTCGGATGGCTATGAGCAAGGGCAATGGCCAATCAATAGCTCGATCAGTTGTCTGTGCATATAAACATCGATCAGTATTAATCGGTCGGCCAAATCAAGTGCAAATCAAATGGAGGTAGTACAACTGATCGGCCAATCAGGGGAGTGTGGAAGTTGTGCTATAGCAAATCAATCAAATCGAGCGCCCTTAATTAAGGATGGTATTAATCGGTCGCCTGATCAAAGTGAAGGAGTATAAACCGGTCGGTCAAATGAAGGGACTCTCAAAGTTGTTAAGCTATGTTAGTAATAGTGTATAGAATAGAATGCACACCCTATAGACTCCATATATAGGATACCTATACATGTAGATTTCATATACATGATACTCCCTTGGGCATCTATATATTTGGCCTATGGCCTAATGGGATGGGCATTCCTTCTCTCCAAAACCCTAGCCTCTCTCTCTCCCTCTCTCCATGCTAGGGATTCCAAGTAACATGGTACTAGAGCACACGCCCGGATCCTCGGTCTCTCCTTTCTCAACCAAGATCACCTCAACCATGATTTTGGGACCCTCTTTGCCGGAGCCCTGCTCGTCGGACCCCTCCCTTCCGGCAACCAGATCGTCGCCCGCCTCCTTCCAACTAGATCCATCCCAATTACCCATCGCGCGGCTCACGACCAGCACTCGAATCATGATCAGCACCTCTCTCTCTTCGTCCCTCATGTAAGAGCCAATGGATTCTAATAGCGAACTTGTGACCTATGGCCACCTGAGATCACCGAGCCTCTTCTTCTCCATCTTGCGATGAGATCTGTCGTAACCTCTTCTATATGCGTCGCCACGCCACCTCCGCAATCCGCACCGACTCTCCTCACCAGCCCCGCAGGTCCATCTCCTCCAGCGTGAGCTAGCTGAACGGCTCTCCTTACCGGTCCCGTAGGTCCATCTCCCTTGACGGACGACTCAACTCACCAGCCCCGCAGGTCCATCTCCATTGATGGACTACACCCCTCTCCTCTGAGATCCGGCCAGATCCAACCACTTATGCGCCAGTCACCTATCGACATCTTCCTCGTCTCGCATCTCCAGATTCAGCCTCCTCACCTCGCATCTGTATCCGATGGACTGTTGACGACGTGCCAGATCTACATCCGACGAACCATCGTTTGGTGTTTGGGGAGCTACCTCCGCATAGTTTGGTGTTTGGTATTTGTCTTGTATCTTGTGTAGCCCTAAGCCACCATGATCGACTCCTCTTCTGTAGATGCTCCTTCGACTGTGTTGTTCCCTTCCAAGAGCCTTCCGTTCGAGTACACTTACGACTTACTGTCGTGCTCGATGGATTTCACTCTCGCCTCCTCCGCCAACTGGGAGGCATGGGCGGCTTCCGTCCAAACCATGCTTATTGGATGTAGTCTCCTTGGGCAACTCAACGGCACTACCCCTGTACCGAGTTAGGCCTTCCCTGTCGCCCTTCAGGCGTGGTGCCTTCGTGATGCACGAGTCGCCACCTACCTTATCGCATTGGTCGATCGGATGATGCACGCTGACCTCACCACTCTTGGCGCGTCCACCATGTTAGATCTTCTTATGTTGCCATTAGTTTTTAGCAACTAAATCAAACCTACTTTACCGGTATAGTGAGTAGCTGCAAGCTAAAGTCGGGATGGTAGAGTTAGGTTTGGCTCTGTTGCGATAAAAAGTACTATTGCAGTCAAAACCACTACTACCATCATTTTCCACATGCTTAGGCATAAAATGTATGTTTCTAAAACTCTTTGGGATAAGACTTTTTGCTTTGGTGATTAGGGTTTGAGTGTATGACTATCTAACACACACATCACTTAGTTTCGTTTGATCTTTTTTATCATTTCAATTCTTGCATGCATGTTCATTTCAGTTTAAAATATTAAAGATGTATGGGTATCTATTTTAGACAAGAAATGACCACATGGGCATGTTAGAATTCAACGTTTTACCTCGCTCGAAATAAGGGCCGAAGCCCTACACTTAGTATGTGTTTAATAGGCTAGTCGTGCACATGACTTTGACAAGTCGTGCACACGACTGTGGCTTAGTTTAGAGGTGGGCATTAATCCTCTCTGTGAGACCAAAGTTGTGCACACCACTTTGCCTTAGACTATTTTGCTCAAATATGTATGCTATTTGGCTAAAGTCGTGCGCACGATCGTAGTTGGCCACACACTATTAGATGTCCACATTAACCCCCACATGGGATGGTCTAATAGCATGGCTTCACATGGAAAGTCGTGCGCACGACTTTAAAGTCGTATGCATGATCCAACTTAGAACTTTCTGGAATGGTTAAGTCGGTTGACTCAACCTATCCCCTTGTGCCACGTGTTGGTCGTGCGCACGACTGTAGGGTCGTGTGCGCGACTTTGCTGAGACAAACACTTAAGATAAGGATCTATCTCTTGATTTTAGCCATCCACCTAAGCAGTGGCGGACCCAAGATTTTTCTTCAGGAGGGGCATAATTATTAAAAAGTAACTACAGTCGCTGCCTCACAGTCGAAGGCATCAGCAGGCGGTGTGACAACGCCCCTACCCTTCCTTCGATCGCGCAACAAAATGCCTATTAGGATTTTGCCTCTAATGGAGGAGAATTTCGATCCCCAAGAGTCCTTCGAAAATTTGGAATTATAATTGGCCGACTCGATCGGAGTGCACGGGTTGTAAAAAATAGACCAGATTCTTTTTTATTTTTTTTGTCCGGGGGGGGGGGGATTTCATACATACTCCCAAAAACCTATAAATAGGTCCTAATGCCCACTCGATTCATATTTACTAAGGGCCATGAGATGAACTCTACGAGGATGCCACATTCGCGGGAGATGGCAGAAGGCGGTGGGTATTGGCTGGACAGTGGTGGGCATCGGTGGCCGGCAAACGACGAGCCGGCCATGGGTCACCAATACAGGCTGCGATGGCGGGTGGTGGCCCGACAGGGGTGGTGGCCAGTGGCGACAGGTGGCCCATGTGGCGGTGGAGGTGGGTGTCGGTGGCATGACAGTGGATATTTACTGGCGGGGGATGGTGGCTGGTGGGACGGTGGTGGCCACCTCCATGTGAAGTTGGCAACCAAAAGTTTGCTAAAATTATTTTTTGATAAATTACACTTTGCTCCCCCCTGAAATTTAGCTCAAAAACATCTAACTCCCCTATAGTTAAAAAATAACATTTTGCCCCCCTTCAATTCAGCTTTGATCAGATAATTACCAAATGAGGAAATCAAGCTGTTGACAAAAGGGGTATTGTGCTAACATTTCAAACCTTAAGAGAGTGATTTGGAACAAAATAAACTATAGGGGGGTTAAGTGTTTTTGAGCTAAACTTCAAGGGGGTAAGTGTAACCTACCTTGTTTTTTTTCCCAAATTGAGGGGGGGCTTGAGCCCCCCCTAGGCCCAATGTAGGTCCGCCCCTGCACCTAATTAAGGACTCCTTTGGGCTATAAATAGCACACCCCTACACCCTTCAGCTGCTAATGAGTTTTTTGGTTTATGGGAGAAATTAGAAGAGAACTTTTAAGGTTTTAATGAGTTCATCATTGAACTCCATCTCCTCTTTTCTTCCCCTTCTCCCCTTCTCTTCTACCTCCCATTAGTTCTATATCCATGGGAGTTGAACTCATCCTTTGCATGGTCTCTTGAGTGTCTTCCAACACCTTGAGATCATACAATAAAGAGAGGACAAGACTATGCTATGATCCAAAGTATCATCCAACACTTGGATCCTTGCTGGTGCTTAGGGATTTTTGTGGCTTGAGTTCTTTGAAGTTACTAGGCCTAGAAGCATGTATCTAAGGTCTCGAAAGAGATCAAAATCACCTTCTATCTTAGTCACTTCCTAGTTCCAAGTGTTCTTTTCTGTTTTTTGCTTTGTTTTCCCCCCACTTCCCTTTGCACACATCGAGTGTGTTCCTACTGCGTGTGGAAGGCTTTTGCGAGAGTGCTCTGTGATGTCGTTCATGTCGAGCACCCATAGCAACACCGCTCACTTTGGGGACCTCTTTTGGAGTGGAGACAAGCGAAGAAAAAGAGTAAAGAAAAAGGCATAAGAGTCAGCTCGGTTCAGTACCTATGAGGTGAGAGTGTAGCCTCTACTTCACCATCGTCGCGAGTCAAGGATCTAGGAGGCTAAAGGCACCTATGAAGTGAGAGCGTCATCTCTACTTCACCAAAGATGCGGGTCGCAGAGGGTTAAGGGATAATCTCTGTGTAGTCACTTTTAGCTAGCTTGTAACCTTGTTTGCTACTTCATTAGGGAAGCTAGACCCCTCTGTGTAAAGGGTCTAGGTCCGGTTTCGATCGGAGGGTGGTTTTCATCCTTGTTAAGGGTTTTCACCTATAAAATTGCTTGTGTATACTCTTTAGTGTCATTTCTCGTTGATCACAACTCTTAACTTCCGCTAGCTTTAGATTGTGCGATCTAACTCATGCTTGCATCTGCCCGTTGTGGGGCACACCAACTAACTTCGTTTAGTTGGCCATATAGTGCACAGTGCTTAGCTAGCCAAGCATAGCCTAGCTAACATATTAGAAATTTTCACGCCGCTATATGATGCTACTTAGTTGAGCACTTTACGGAGTCTAGCGACACTCGCAAGTACGCCTTTCTCTCTAAGGTTCAATCTGAGTAGCATGGCGATCGTACGATCCAACAGTTTCATGCACAAACGCACAGGTGCTTCAGTCACTAGTTCCTCCCATCCCGGCGGAATGTCGTGCCGCCCACCAGGCCTTCTAGGAGCGTCGTCAATTTTACCTATTTCCCATGGTCCTTCGCCCAGAGTATGGCCCACTTGTCGACTCCTTGGTCTACCGGGACCCTCTTTCATACCTAGATGCCATGCTGAGCTAGTTGCTGAGGAGACTAGGCTACGCACCATCGCCACCAGGGCCTCTCCTCCCCCTCCAGCTATAAAGGCATGCTCGTTGTAGCCCCGGATAACTTTATTACTCTCGCTCTTGGATGTGATCATTTTATGTACACTCACTGCCACAAACCAGGTCACGTTGTCACCACTTTTTGGAAGTTACACCCTGAGAAGCGGCAGGGACCCCGAGGTCGTGGTCGACTAGTTGGCTCTATCGTTGCTATTGTTATGTCTTCTCCTCGCACGGTTCCGTCTTCTCCTTGTAGCGATATAGACGTGTGGGTGCAAAATTTGGCCAACGCCCGATGGCTGGACCCACTAGCCCTGCATGGGGGTCCACAAGGAAGACAATGGGACCCACCAGCCCAGCCGGGGGGTCCACCAGGATGACAACGGGACCCACTAGCCCTGCCATGGGGTCCACAGAGATGACAAAGGGACCCACTAGTCTCGCTTGGACCCAGATAACAGCTACCTAAACTACTCTTTACCCCGGTTCCTTTCTAAGAACTCTATAAAAGTGTAGAAAGATAAATGATCAGATTTCTGAATCAGACTTTCGAAAATCCAGAGCTCTAACATCCCAACCTTTCGATCTCTTTTTGAGGAGAGACAAGTGACACTCGGCTTGTCGAGGTCACTTCAGTTCAAGTGTTAGTTAATTCATGTTGCTCCTTACAGCATGGAGATGTAGGCTTCGGCTGAACTCCGAGATCACATTTGTGTCAACTCTCAATCGATTTTCCTCCATCTCTTCTAAACCTAAGTCCACAACCCTTCGACTACTTAGAAGTTCAAGACAAAGCCGCTAGCATCCAACAACCAATGAACTAGACAAACGTTCGATCAGACCTTCGACTCGACTCGATTGACTGGTTGGGCGGAGTCTTCGGATCGGCAAGGAGATCATCCCCCACAGTTTGGCGCCGTCTGTGGGATCCATTCGAAAAGCTTAGGCCGCTCGACGATGACATCAGATCGGTTGAGCAGACAACTGACCTTGATAATCATACTCTCAGCTCTCTCGGTTAAGCAGGCAACCGATCGGACACGAGCGATTTGATTGCTTCCTCTATCTTCCCTAAAATGGCGAAGACAAAGCATCAGGATTATCCAAAGGGAAGTAACACTCAACGGAATCAACCTCGTCCATAAACTATATCAATGAGTCAATGACTCAATTTCGGGTTACCTCTTACTCGCCCAGAAGTAATAGCTCACTCCGAAAACGGGAGATTGGTCGATCGACCGATCCCTCTGCCACTCCGACAGTCGGTGGGACAAACCACTCCCGCTCCAACGGAGGACCCTCCACCAACTTACCAAATCTCGGCACTCGACTTTTAATTATTGTAATTAGCAAAGTAGAACGCCACTCTCACTACTAAGAGAGAAGCTCTCAACAAAGCAGTCTTTGATGCCAGGGTCGTTCTTCCCATCCCTTCTATCGGCAATGACAGAGTCGGTCTACTGCAACCACCCATCCACTCCGAACAACGGAGGTCTTTCGGTCACGCAACCCAAGTGAAGAGTCATCGCAACCCAACTCCCTTAGCAGGTCCTCGGAAGCAGAACGTCTGGGATCTCATCGATGATCAATCTTTGCAATCATCTTCAGGCCACAAATTGTGTTAGGTAGGCATAGGTTGAACCCAACCTGTGAGTGAGGCATCAGATGAAAGAGTCGACGTCGAAAGACCGGGTCTCTCTATCTCCCCTCTCCGTCGAGACTCTCAAATCGACCTCCATCACCAGAGCTACCCGGCAGCAATTTAAGGCGGAGATCATCCCCCACAGGATGCCTCAGATACTGTCCAATTTTTTCAGCAACGGCTTATCCAGCTCTAGCTACGTCTCGACTAGCAGGCGGCCTTCAGCCCCGCCAAGGCTTCCAGCTCCTCCACTCACTTAGCCACTCCCGATACCTTCGTTACTTGGATCCTGGACTCTAGGGCCTCCCATTACATGACTCCCGATGCTTCCCTACTCACTGCTTGCCGATCGACACCGCACATCCCATTGATATACACTGCTGATGACTCTTCTCTAGCCATCTCGTAGTGTGGATTGATCACCACCACCACAGAGCCAAATGACCATCTCTCTTTACCCTCTATGCTGCATGTCTCCCAGTTTCGCATGCAGTTCATCTCTATTAGTAGCTTCTATAACTTTGGATGTGTCATGACTTTTTCTCCTTCTTTTTGTGTTGTGCATGATCCATGTACCGGACAAGTGATTGGCACTAGTCGTAGGTCAAGCATGATGTACCATTTGAAGCATCTTTATTTTTCCCTTATTCCTCCTCCTGGCGTCTGTAGTTTAACTTCTCCTAATGCCGACTTGTGGCATCAGAGACTCGGTCACATTTCTGAACCATAACTTAGCAGCTTACTCCAAATCGGAGCTCTAGGTCATTATCCATTTTCCTCTTTATCTATATGTACCGACTTCAAGCTTGCCAAAGCTATAGCCCTACCTTTTTTCTCTAATGTCTCTCAGAGTTGTGCTCTTTTTGACCTAGTGCACTCCAATATCTGGGGTCTCGTACCTCTTCCTTCGATGTGTGGCTATTGCTACTACATCTCTTTCGTCGATGACTTTAGCTGGTATACTTGGGTCTACCTCCTCCAGCACCGCTCTGAGGTTCCTCAGGTCTACCAGACCTTTACCTTGATGGTCCACACACAGTTTGGTTGTTGCATCAAGATATTTTGGTCTGATTGCACCATTGAGTACCTATCCGCTACTACGCAGACCCTTTTGTAGTCCCATGGGACTCTATTCCAACACTCATGTCCTCACATACACAAGCAGAACGGGACAGCCGAGAGGAAGCACCGTCACATCATTGAGATTACGCATGCTCTTCTTCTCTCTGCTTCCATTTCTCGTACTTTCTAGGCTGAGGCGGTCTTGACCTCAGTTAACCTTAATAATATGGTAGCCTTTGTCTATTTTCCCAAGTGGTTGCCTCCTCACGAGAGTCTTTTCTCTTATCCTCCTGCCTGTAGTATGCTTCATACCTTCGGGTGCACTTGTTTCGTTCTCCTTCTACCCTATGAGTGCACGAAGCTATCTGAATAGGCAGTTAAATGCATCCTCTTAGGGATCACTGCTGAGCACAAGGGGTATTATTGCTATAAGCCCTTAACTCGTCATCTTCACATTTCTCGACACGCCTCCTTTGTTGCGGATACCCCTTACTACTACTCTATGGCTCATGACCTTATCTTTATGGAGACTTTTTCCACCCTGTCTCCGACTCTAAAGCCTCTTCCACCACCTCTTTTGCCTAGCTCTACTTCTCTACCTGTTTCCAGAGATTCTTCCACGGAGTCTTCCACCAATACCTCTCCTCATTCCGTCCCCTCATCCCCTCTGTCACCAATTGATTCTTCCGATCCTCCTAGTGCTTCTGATGCCTTTGGTACTTCTCCTGCAACACCAAGTCTGTCGTTGTCGGTTGCGGATCCTCGCTCGTCGCCTCGGTACCCTCAGTGCCAGCACCACCCATCTGATCGTTTTCAGCTTTGGTTCTGGACCGCCTGACCATTTTGGTTTTACCACAGTTACCTTCTATTCGCCATAGTTCACGGCCTTTCTTGCCACCCTTCACTCTGACCAGGAGCCTAGATCATACTGGGAGGTCGTCCAGTCTCGCTAGTGGCGACAGGCTATGAGTAAGGAGTTCTAAGCTTTTAAGCAGGCTCAGACTTGGGACATTGTCCCTCTTCCTGCTAGTATTGAGCATGTTAGTTGCCGGTGGGTCTTCAAGGTCAAGCGGTGCCCTGATGGTTCCATTGAGTGACACAAGGCTCGATTGGTGGACCATGTCTTCACTCAGGCACACGGGATAGACTACTAGGAGACCTTTGCATATGTAGCTCAGATGACCTCAGTTTGTGCACTCGATCTTTCTGGTTGTAGCAGTTCATTGATGGCCTCTTCTCCAGATGGATGTAAAGAATGTCTTTATTCATAGTGACCTTTCAGAGGTTGTCTACATACAGTCCCCTCCTATCTTGCACACTCTTCCCTAGTACATATATCACCTTTGTCGAGCTATCTACGGGCTCAAGCATGTCTCTTGTGCCTAGTTTGAGTGTTTTAGGTGAGCTGTCACCAAGGTCGGCTACGTTGAGAGCTCGCAGGGACCACTCATTTTTTGTGCGGTCCTCTCTTCAGGGCCGCGTGATTCTCCTGTTATACGTCAATGACATGATCATCACAAGTGATGACTCTGCTGCCATCACCTCCTTTCAACAGTATCTTCAGTGCCGGTTCCAGATGACTGATTTAGGTCCACTCTGCTACTTTCTCAGACTACAGATCACCCACATTGAGTAAGGGATTCTGCTCTCCTAGTAGAAGTACACTGCCGACATCCTCAACCAAGTTGCTATTTTCAATAATCGCTTTGTTGCCACTCCTCTCGAGCTTCACGTGAAGCTTCGTCCCCATAGATGGTGAGCCTCTCTCAAACCCTACTCGGTACTAGCAGATCGTTGGTCAATTAGTCTACCTCTACATTACCAGACCCGACATTGCTCATGCCGTCAGCATCGTCAGCCAGTTCGTTGAGGCCCTTGTTCTACCCATTACGTTGCCCTTCTTTGGATTCTTCGTTATCTCTGAGACACCATCACCCGATCCCTCTTCCTGTCCTTGACTTCCCCTCTGGTCCTACGTGCCTACTCGGATGCTGACTAGGCTGGTGATCCGACTACTCATTGATCGACTATCGGCTATTGCTTATTTCTTGAAGACTTTCTCATCTCATAGCACAGCAAGAAGTAGAGTGTTGTATTTCTCTCCAGTACCAAGACAGAGTTTTGAGCCATGGCCTCTACCACCAAAGAGATCGTTCACTTGCGATGTCTTCTTGGAGATCTAGGGGTTGAGGTCTTTGGGCCTACAGCTCTTCATTGTGACAATCGGAGTGCCATACAGATCATCACCAACCCAATCTTTCACGAGAGGACGAAGCATATCGAGCTCGATTGCTACTAGTCACGACAGGAGTATAAGGCATGACTTCTTTATGAAGTCAGTCACACCCTGCTCCACATTTTAAGTTTCTACTCATCAAACTCATGGTGCATGACCCACCTTGAGTTTTAGGGGGGTTATTAATGATAGTGTATAGATGAGCATTCCTTGTCCCCAAAACCCTAGCCTCTCTCTGTCTCTCCCTCTCTTTATGCTAGGGATTCCGAGTAACAAGCTATTTGACTGACCAATTGATCGGAATCCATAGCAAAAAGAAATAGAGGTCCGACTAGCTGACTAATGCGAGCGGAATGACCAATCAACCCCGTAACCTCACAAGATTTGGCCAGGTCGGGTGGCCCATGGGTGCCCACAGACTGGCCAGTAAGAGTAACCACACAAGATTCGGCCAGGCCGGGCGGCCCATGGATGTCCCCCAGACCAACCGGTCAAAGTAACCTCACAAGATTCGGCTGGGCTGGGCGACACATAGGTGCCCCCCGACTAGTTGGTCCGAATAACCTCAAAAGATTTGGCTAGGCCGAGTGGCCCATGGGTGCCCTTTGACCGGCCGACCGAGTAACCTCACAAGATTCAGCCGGGCCGGGCGGCCCATGGGTGCCCCCGAACCAGTCGGTTCGAATAACCTCACAAGATTTGACTAGGTCGGGTGGCCCTTGGGTGCCTCCGGATCGGCTAGTCCCGATAACCTCACAAGATTAGGTGGGGTGGTTCATGGGTGCCTCTGGACTAGTTGGTCCTGATAACCTCACAATATTTGATCAGGTCGGGTGGCCTATGGGTGCCTCCGGACCTACCGATCCTGATAACCTCACAAGATTCGACCGGGCGGCTCATGGGTGCCTCTGGAGTGGTTGATCTGAATAACCTCACAAGATTCGGCTGAGCGATTCATGGGTGCCTCCGGACCGACCGGTCCGAATAACCTCACAAGATTCGACCGACCCAAGTGGCCCATAAGTGCCCTTGGACCGGCCAGTCCGAATAACCTCATAAGATTCGGCAGGGCTAGGCGGCCCATGGGTGCCCCCAGACTGGCTGGTCCTGTGGGGGGAAATTTCTGAGCCGCCTTGATCGGGAACCCCACCCCACAGCCTTGATTGAATGTGGACGATTTGCAGAGTTAGAGAGATGGGAGAATAGATAGAGAGAGTAAAGAATGATGACACAAGGATTGGTGACGGAGTTCGGTCTTACGACCTACGTCTCCGGGCGAGAGGTGCCACCTGAACTTCACTATAATTCAAGTCAATAAGGGGTGAGCGTTCTCTTGACAGGCCAAGAGAAGCTTCTTACAATATGTTTGCACGGAGCAATTAGAAGAGAACAAGAAGGGGAGAATTAAGCTCTAGCACTTGCTCTGGATTCCTCCTCCTCTGATTGAATGGCCAACCCCCTCCCTAGATGCCTTGGGGGTCCTTTTATAGCGTAGGCACGTGCCCGATATGGCAGTGATGACGTGACACTGGTTCTGGGCCTCCTTGCTGGGCCCTTATTGGGCCGTTGTTCGGGCCCAATAAGGGGTAGGGCTTGATCTGCGAGCCTCGTAGAGTGGGCCCATGTGAGCCCAGGCGGGCTTACCCATTTGGGCCGTTGCGCGGGCCCATGCTGCTCTGATCTGGTCCGGTACAATTTTTGCACCCACAGTTACCCCCTCCCAGTCGGGTCAGGACCCCCTGGGTCGGCTGGGATTCCAAGGTGCAAACGCTTTAGGATCCTGGCGCGGTTGGCGAGGGTTGTCGGTGCCGCGGTTCGTATTAGCAGAGCCTTCTTCTGCCGATGCCGAAACCCTTTTTGGCGCGAGCCAAAAAGTCTCGGTTTTGTGAGGGGGTGTTTTCGAAAAAACAGTGCGTTTTCTGACCGAGTGGATACCGAGAGGGTACCGAGTGCATACCGAGTGGGTACCGAGAGCATACCGGGTGGGTACCGAGACCCTTTTGGTGCAAGCCAAAAAGTCTCGGTTTTGCAAGGGGGTGTTTCCGAAAAGGCAGTGCGTTTTCCGACCGAGTGGATATCGAGAGGGTACCGAGTGCATACCGAGTGGGTACCGAGAGCATACCGAGTGCATACCGAGAGCATACCGAGAGGGTACCGAGAGCATACCGAGAGCCTTTTGGTGAAAGAAAAGCTTTTTTCTTGTTCTTTTTTTTCTTTCTCTCTTTCCTTTCTTTGCTTCTCTCTTTCTTTTTTTGTTTTTCTCTTTCCTTTCTTTGCTTTTGTTTTGCTTGTGCTGTACACAGGAGAATGGGGCCCGGCAAGTGAACGGCGCATCCCGTGAGGCTGCATCCCGTGAGGCTCTCTTTCCATTCTGATTGTCATTCACGTGAGAGACTTTGAGAGAGCAGCGCATCCCTCTCTCTCTTTCTTTTCTCTCTCTCTCTCTCCTTTTCTGTTTTTGGCTTTGACCTGCATGTGAGAGCGGACGCCCCTCTCTCTCTCTGTTTTTCATTCACGTGAGAGAGAGTCCCTCTCTCTCTCTTTTCTTTCTCTCTTTTCTTTCTCTCTTTCTCTTTCCTTCTCTGTATTTTTTTTTTTTTTGCTCTGTTTGGTTCGCGCGACACGGCAGCTCTCATAGGGAGCACGGCGGGCGGCGGCGCCAACGCTTGGTCGAGGCCGGATCGCGCGGGCCAGCGCAGGAGCGGCGGAGGTCGAGCCGGTGCGGCTGGTGGTGATGACTGCAGGGAGCCAGCGGGGCGCGGGCCGGGCCGTCGGGCTTGGCGTCAGGCGGCCGCGGGCTGGGGTGCGGCGCGCTGATGGCGGCCAGGCTCGGGTGCGTAGGCCGGCGATGGTGCACATGCGGCCGGGTCGCAGCGGGCGCCGATGGTCGTGGGAGAGTGTGGGCGTCTCTCTTTCCCTTCTCTCTCTCTCTCCTCTGGCGGCGAAAGATGTCGGTGAACATTCAACAGCTCACGGAGTCGACCTTCAGCGTCACGCTCGACGGCGACGTGATCTTCACCACCGTGACGTCCTCAGGCGCTGAAGTCGAGGACTGGCTCAACGAGACCCTCCACATCCACCGCCGCCGCCTCTCTAGCCTCGTCGTCGGCCTCGACGTCGAGTGGCGCCCCAGCTACAGCCCCGCCCAGAACCCCGTCGCCGTCCTCCAGCTCTGCGTCGGCCGCCGCTGCCTCGTCTTCCAACTCCTCTACGCCAACTACCTCCCTGCCCCGCTCTCCGACTTCGTATCCGACGAGAGCTTCACGTTCTTGGGCGTCGGGATCGACGAGGACGCCAAGAAGATCCTGGACGAGCAGGGCCTGAGCGTGGTCAACACGGTGGACCTGCGGGGTTTGGCCGCGGAGAGGATGGGCCGGCTGGAGCTGAAGCAGATGGGCCTCGCGGGGCTGTCGGTGGAGGTGATGGGGGTCCGTGTGGAGAAGCCGAGGAGGGTGACCATGAGCCGATGGGACAGCGTCTGTCTGAACTGGGATCAGGTGCGCTACGCTTGCGTCGATGCTTTCCTCTCCTTCGAGATCGGGAGGAGGCTCTTCAATGGCGAGTTCTGAAATTGAGGCAATTTGGATGTTTGTGTGTAAAATGTGAATCAATGCTGGTTTGAATGGTAATTAAGCGTTTCTTCTTCTGAAATTGTGATTTCTTCATGATTTCTCTTTACTGCTTCATTCTCAACCTCTCTTCTTCTTGCTCTTCTTGTCCGCGGACTTCTTGAGCCGCTCCTCGAGCTCAGCGGGCTTGCCCCGGGCGGCACGATCGCCAAAGCTCCGGGGGTCGATCTTGCCCCAGAGGGATTCCGGCTCACCGGTGGGCTCGTGGGTGTCGCGGGGGCGGAAGTCGGTGGTGAGGACGAGGCTGGAGTTGGCGCGGTACTCGTACTGCTTGAATCGCGCGTGGGCCTCCGCGCCGCCGCCCAGATGGGCCATGGCTCACGATTCTGGTCCACGACGGCCGGTGCGTCGATGACCTCTCCCGCTCGGGGGCTAGGGGTCGGTGCGTCGCCGGTGTCGCGGAGGACGTGAAGATGCGGGGGAAGGCTTTGCCCTGAGTGAGGAGCTTTGCGAGCCAAGTTGAGGGTATGAAAGAGTCCTTCATTGTTGTGGCGAGCGGGATTGCGAGGTAGCTAGTGACGAGTTGATCTCTGGTTGTCTGTCCGACCGTCCCAGGGGAAGGCTTCAAACTCTGTCGGCCACCATGTCCTTTCGTGCGAGTGTCAGATCGATGCACATAAGGTTCCATCATGCTGGCACCAAAAAGCAGTCTGTGCGGTCGTGAGGTATCGGGCTCGTTGATGTGTAACTCTCCTGATGTCTTACTTTGGAGATAAGAGTCTCGAAGTCTTCAGACAGTCATAACTTTTCATACACACGTCAGATGAATGCGTATAAGGTGCCATTGTGTAGGCACCAAAAAAACGATCAAAGTGGACGTGAAACATTGTTCGCCTTGACGTGTAACTTTTATGGTATTCACCTTTATAGAGAGATGACTCTTAAAAATGCGCCAGCCAGGTTTTAGGCTAGCGTCTTAAAGATGTCTCGGCACGCGGTAACTCATCCGTTCTGTCCGACACCCAACTGCACCTAGTTACTGTGTTCACTAGGGACTGCAGTCGGGCCCAGTGATGACGCAACAGTTACCGCGTGCTCACCCTTGATGAGAGAGGGGATTTTTTTTTTTGTGAAGTTTGTACAAGCAAATCAATAGGTTTGGATGAGATGCTATCCAACCGACCCAATGGAAGATAGCTCTTCGTCTTTGGCTGATCCTTGCGTGCGAACGCCACTTGAATTGGATTGACTAATAAGTTTGGATGGCGTCGAGCACCCCCCCTCTCGGTTTTCTGTCAAAACCGAGGGATAGGCTGCTGATGGTGTGCCGTCGCACCCTCCCCACTTGGTTTTTCTGCGAAACCGAGGGGGGGCTGCTTGTTGATGTCGACACTACCCCCTCTTGGTTTTCTGACGAAACCAAGGGGTGTGCTGTTGACGGTGTGCCGTCACCCCCTCCCTACTCGATTTTTGTGCAAAACCGATGGGGGGCTGCTTGTTGATGCCAACACACACCCCCTCTCGGTTTTTTGACGAAACCGAGGGGTATGCTACTTATGGTGTGCTGTCACCCTCTCCCCACTCGGTTTTTGTGCGAAACTGAGGGAGAGTTGCTTGTTGATGCCGACACACACCCCCTCTCGGTTTTCTGACGAAACCGAGGGGTGTGCTGCTGATGGTGTGCCGTCACCCCCTCCCCACTCGGTTTTTGCACGAAACCGAGGGGGAGTTGCTTGTTGATGCCGACACACACCCCCTCTCGGTTTTCTGACGAAACCGAGGAGTATGCTGCTGATGGTGTGCCGTCACCCCTTTCCCACTCGGTTTTTGTACGAAACTGAGGGAGAGTTGCTTGTTGATGCCAACACACACCCCCTCTCCGTTTTCTGACGAAACCGAGGGGTGTGCTGCTGATGGTGTGCTGTCACCCCCTCCCAACTCGGTTTTTGTACGAAACCGAGGGGGAGTTGCTTGTTGATGCCGACACACACCCCCTCTCGGTTTTCTGACGAAACCGAGGGGTGTGCTGCTGATGGTGTGCCGTCACCCCTTCCCCACTTGGTTTTTGTGCGAAACCGAGGGGGGGTTGCTTGTTGATGCCGACACCCCATTATTGGGGGTGCTAGAAGAGGCCAAAAAGTGTCGGTATTGAAAATAGTGTGTTTTTCGAATTTCAGCCCCATTTGAAACCGACACTTTTTCGGTAAAACGCTGGTGCGCAGGGATGTCGGCGAGGGACAGTGCTATATTCGAGGGGGTTTCTTAGAGATAATCTAGGATGACGCCGCATGATGGCCAGCCGGTCTTCACCCAATGTATTACCGCACCTGGTTACTGTATTCACCAGGTACTACGGTCACGTGAGGGTGTTGACTTGGCCAGGATCATGGAAGCACCATTTTATCCCGTGTTACCCACCGTCAACTGCACCAGTATGGAGACACGCACTGCCACAGTCAGACCAACCACCCCTTGACCGGTTTGGAACCGTTAGTCGTCAAAAAAAAGTGATGGCCAGTGACAATCTGATGCTTGGACCTGAGTAACAAGACTAAGCTTGTACTTTTGATCGAATGCCAATACGTCGGCGACGACGTCTCGGACTTTGTCTTCAAATGCCAAGGGCTGGGCCTTGGGCTTGTAGAGTGCCAAGGCGCTGGTCGCCTCGGACTTTGTCTTCAAGTGCCAAGGGCTGGGCCTTGGGCTTGTAGAGTGCCGAGGCGCTGGTCGCCTCGGACTTTGTCTTCAAGTGCCAAGGGCTGGGCCTTGGGCTTGTAGAGTGCCGAGGCGCTGGTCGCCTCGGACTTTGTCTTCAAGTGCCAAGGGCTGGGCCTTGGGCTCGTAGAGTGCCGAGGCGCTGGTCGCCTTGGACTTTGTCTTCAAGTGCCAAGGGCTGGGCCTTGGGCTCGTAGAGTGCCGAGGCACTGGTCGCCTCAGACTTTGTCCTCGAGTGCCAAGGGCTGGGCCTTGGGCTTGTAGAGTGCCGGGGCATTGGTCACCTCGGACTTTTTCTTCGCGTGCCAAGGACTGGGCCTTGTGCTTGTCGAGTGCCAAGGCGTTGGTCGCCTAGGACTTTGTCCTCGAGTGCCAAGGATGTCTCCTTAAACTTGGTGCATGTCAAAGCGGCGACGTTTGCCTTGGACTTATTCTCTTCGCCTCGAATGAGTATAGTCTATAATTTAGCTTGACTTGGATTGTCAGGAGCATTTTTATCTGACTTTCGCCTTGAGAGGGTGTAGCCGAATTGCCTTCGAGCTTCCAACTTGAATGGGTGGAATCGAAGGTCTTTGGTTGACCTGGGTTACCAGGAGCTTTTTATCGGACTTTAGTCTCGAGAGGGCGTAGCCGAATTGCCTTCGAGCTTCCGACTTGAACGGGCGGAATCGAAGGTCTTTGGTTGACCTGGGTTGCCAGGAGCCTTTTTATCGGTCTTTAGCCTCGAGAGGGCGTAGCCGACTTACCTTCGAGCTTCCGACTTGAATGGGCGAAATCGAAGGTCTTTGGTTGACCTGGTTTGCCAGGAGCTTTTTTATCAGACTTTAGCCTCGAGAGGGCGTGACCGAATTGCCTTCGAGCTTCCGACTTGAATGGGCGGAATCGAACTTTGAGAGATTTGATTTTGAGAAAAAAGAGACACTTTATTGATAGAACAAAGTTGCAGTTATATTTTTTTTTTTAGAGGCTGCCCAGCGGACGTTATGATTATGCATCCATTTGTTACATTGACTTTCTTTCTCCACTGCTGCTGCCTTTACTTCTCTAGACCTGGTTCCTTGTTAGCGAGGTAGCCATCGAGCCGCCCTTCTTGGATCAGGTCTTCGATGTGATGCTTTAGCTTCCGACATGTAGAGGTTGGGTGGCTATGGCTGCGATGAAACTCACAGTAGGCTGTCGTATCTCCCGCCTGGTCAGAATTTGGAGGGAGAGGCTGTGGCCACTTGCAAAAGGGCTCGTTCTGCAAGTATGCGAAGATGTCTTCAATGGAGGTGTTCAGCTCGGTGAACACCCTTTGCTCCCTTGGAGTTTGCCTCTTTTCTGCTGGAGGGGCTTTCGGATCTTCATTGTACCTTTTGGCCTGGGCCTTTTGGTCGGACGCAGCATGGGCAGACTTCTTGTAGCGTGCTTCATTAGGAGCTTCATCATCTTTCTTATGTCGGGAGTCACGAGACTCACGGGGCTCGCGTAGTCTTCTAGCCTGCTGATTGTCTTCCACCTCTATCTCCCGCTGTACGCGCTTGAACATTGCCTCTAAGGTACTGGGAGGGTACCGGATGAAGTCGGTGTAGACATGGAGCTCTGGCCGGATAGCATTCTGGAATGCCAGCATGATGGCCTCCTCATTCTGGGACCGACCGGTGAGCTCAGAGTGCTCATTACGAAATCTCATCGTGAAGCTCCTTAGAGATTCATCGGAGCCCATCTTCAGCCGGTAGAGTGTATCCAGCTTATTTTCCGGCTTTAAGTTTAGCCGATAATGGTCCATGAAAAGTTCAGCCAACTCTTTGAATGTGGCCACCGTACCGGTAGGCAGCGTGTGGTACCAGTCGAGGGCAGGTCCCTCGAGACTTCCCGCGAACATACGACAAAGGATATGATTCTCATATTCATACGGCGTTAGGGCCTGCTTGTAGGCTAGGATATGGAGAGCAGGGTCTCCCTTGATGCAGTTAAACTTTGGCAGGCTCGGTGTTCGCCAACCCATAGGAAATGGGGTTACTAGAACCTGGGGATGCAGTGGCCCCACCGAGGTGATTAGCTGCCTACGGTCTTGGTGGCGGCGTCCCACATCGGCAGTATGCCTTAGTCGGTTGAGCAGCTCACGGGCATCTGTTGCTTTCGCGTGCGAAGGGATAGAACATCCAGTGGACTCTATTAACTGAGGCGATCCTTCTCGGCGATAGTTTGGTGCGCCATCGATGTTGAGGCGATCCCACACCGTTTGCCTTGGTGCTTGTGTGGATACCTGACGCCTCTCGATTTTCGGCACATGTGGTTCTTCAAGATGATGACTCACGGCTGGGTGAGTCTTCAGTGGGCCTTCAGTCGCAGCAGGAGAGTTGAGGATCATAACCCCCGCCCTCTCAGCTGCTTTCTTCAAGGAGTCTCTCTCTTGTTCGAGGGCCGTATTCTTTTTGATGAGATTTAACAGCTGGAAGTCAGCAGCCGAGATATCATATGTAGCCTGAGGCTCGTTTCCTTGAATAACAGGTTCTTTGCCGGACCGACGCCTCGGGGATGATGGGTCTCGCCGATCGCTGTGCCCTTCTGGATGGCTGCCTTGCGGCCCCAGCCGCTCCCGAACATTTCTTCGGCTGGTTGCAACCGAGACTTCTTGTTCTTCTTCGATCACCATATCGTTTGTTCGTTTAGCACCCGCCTTTGGTGGGTTGGTGCTGGCCTTCACCATCGAGCGTGTTGATGTCGGCGTGATGAAGGCGTTGATGTTGATTTGGATGAGGACTTGTGGCTCGTCACCGCAAGTTGAATAGGAGTCGGTAGAGGTGTGGGTAAGACCTCTAACGATATCCCACAGACGGCGCCAAAGATTGTGGGGGGAAATTTCCGAGCCGCCTTGATCGGGAACCCCACCCCACAGCCTTGATTGAATGTGGACGATTTGCAGAGTTAGAGAGATGGGAGAATAGATAGAGAGAGTAAAGAATGATGACACAAGGATTGGTGACGGAGTTCGGTCTTACGACCTACGTCTCCGGGCGAGAGGTGCCACCTGAACTTCACTATAATTCAAGTCAATAAGGGGTGAGCGTTCTCTTGACAGGCCAAGAGAAGCTTCTTACAATATGTTTGCACGGAGCAATTAGAAGAGAACAAGAAGGGGAGAATTAAGCTCTAGCACTTGCTCTGGATTCCTCCTCCTCTGATTGAATGGCCAACCCCCTCCCTGGATGCCTTGGGGGTCCTTTTATAGCGTAGGCACGTGCCCGATATGGCAGTGATGACGTGGCGCTGATGACGTGGCACTGGTTCTGGGCCTCCTTGCTGGGCCCTTATTGGGCCGTTGTTCGGGCCCAATAAGGGGTAGGGCTTGATCTGCGAGCCTCGTAGAGTGGGCCCATGTGAGCCCAGGCGGGCTTACCCATTTGGGCCGTTGCGCGGGCCCATGCTGCTCTGATCTGGTCCGGTATAATTTTTGCACCCACAGGTCCCGAAAACCTCACAAGATAAGACCAGCCAGTAACAGCATGAAGAAAGTATCGGCATGGAGGAAGTGACCGGTCAGCCAGTCCATGGGTACTGACCGGCCGACCATTAGGAAAATAGGGCATTTCAGGCATCTTTTCAATTTTCTCATGCTAGCTCAATTTCGATATTCGTGCCAAGGCCTAGTCCCAGAAACATGCTCCGAGTATTCTCGATAATCCTATCCGAAAATCCCGCCCAGCCACATCTCGAGATTCCCAGCCATCCAGATAAGGAAGGCAACAATTCCAATATAACTGATCAGGCGAAGCATGTAGCCACGTCACCCGGTAGTGCAACGGTTGCTAGAATCACGGAAGCATGCCACTAATTCCATCCTGCTCGGAGCAAACCTGCTGTCACCTCGAAGCACTATAAAAGGGGACCCCAGAACAAAGGATCCAAATTCTGGAAGGGGAAGTGTTGCCCATTGTTTTCCAGAGTTTTCGGAGCTAGAGAAAGCTAAAGGAAGGTCGTTATTTGGGAGACCGGTGCTTTCCGGATATAAGTGGGTTTGGGTGTGAGTTTGAAACTTGTTTGGTTCGATAGTGCATTTTTCATCCCACCCTGTGCTTTTTTCCCCTTCAACGTTGAGAAGGGATTTTTTTACGTAAACCCGGTCTAGTCTATTTCGTTCTGTGGTTTGTTAGATTGTGCCTACCACTCGAGCTAGAAAAACCTCCCACATGGTATATGCCTAAATCTTTTCTCCTCTTGATTACACAATAAAAGCAGAAAATAACATTGATATGATAATTAAAATGATATATCTGAAATAAAAGAAATGTTATTCAACACGAAGGTTTTTCCGATTCTGTTCAGCTCAATTGACATGGCCGCGTGCGAGTGGTGCAATGCCAGATTCAAATGTTACTAATGAGATTCAACCACTACTCGCACACGACCACATCAATCGGGTTGAGCAGAATCTGAAAAACCTTCGAGCTGAATCGCATTTCTCCTATAAAAAATGTGTCTAACGTCTGAGGCATTAATATTAGTAAAGTGGGCTCTTTTAAAATTATGTATTCATTGTATATAAAAAATAAAAATAAGATATTTCGGGTTTTGGGTCGGTTTAGTAGTTGTCCATACTCGGCCCATAACATAGTCGGGCTTGAATGTTCGAGCCCAGGCCAACTCTAGCCTAACATGGTCCAAATTGGGCCCGATCCCATTAACAGCCCTAAGTTACCTTTTAGGGTTTGGATTTGTACTAGGCCCAGATCGAAACCCTGTATCCATATCAATGACAATGAGAAATGTAGAATCAGATCTTTCATACCATATATATCATGCTAGTAGGGAACCACTCAATTCACACGATAAAATGGCAGTGATATCATGAAGTGGGTGATGGCTGTGAACCCGTGCAATGTTCGGGGTAAAAGAGAAATGCTACTCAGCCCGAAGGTTTTTCCAATTTCGGCGGCCCGATTGATATGGCTGCGTGCAACTGGTGGCTGAAACCCACTAGCGATCTTAAAGTCGTTTACACCACCAGTTGCACGTTGTCGCGTCAATCGGGCTGAGCGGAATCAGAAAAACCTTCGGACTGAATAGCATTGCTCGGGGTAAAATGCAATACAATATATATTTCAAACAAGTGGTGATGTTGACATCAAGATGTCCTAGCCTTATTAAATGGAAAAATAATATGAAGCTAGAGTCGTAAAATTTAATATATTCTAAATATATTAATTCTATAACCATAAAACCATAACCATCAAGCAATGTTCCATCTACTTGGGTCGGCTTTATGAATCATTCTTCACCATTTATTTCTATTTAGGGCTATATATGTTGCCAATAAAAGTTTTCTCATGTCTTTTCTAACAACTTTCATTAATGTTATTTTAGGCCTTCTCCTATTCCTTAGACCTTCCACACTAATCTGGGACTCTCTCCTTATCGGGGCTACCTTTACTCTGTGTTCTATGTGACTATATAAACCATCTTAAACTATTTTTCATTATCTTGTTCTCAATTGGTGCCACTCCAATAATTTCTCTAATACACTCTCCTCACTTTATTCCTCATTTTTTTCCACACATCTACCTCAGTATCCTCATCTTTGTCACACCCATCTTTATGAGCTTGAGCTCTCTTTAAGAGCCAACATTCTGAATCATATAGCTGTTAGATACCCTCTCTGCCCAAAACCTAGGTCGTAAGGGGAGGTCCACAGAGCATATATGAAGACGCCACCACCTAACTCCCTAGCCAATGTGTGGCCAACCCAGCAATAACATTAAGGGTCTTATTGTTGTCTTGTAAAATTTATCATTGAGTCTTAGAGGCATGCGTCAACCACATAGCATTCTCGAGGTTCCTCTCCACTTCATTCAACCCGCTCTAATCCTACTAGATATATTGTCATCTGTCTCTCCATTCCTCTGTATGACAAACCCAAGATACCAAAAACAATCACATTATTGTACTATTGGCTATCAACTATGAAATTGGGTTCATTATCATTATTTTATACTAGTTTTGAAGTCGGGCAATGCCGAGAGAGAGAGATAGAGAGAGAGAGTTATAAAATTTCATTTGAATCCACTGAAAATCTATAATAAAAACATCCGTTCATTTGACGGTTCACATACCTGCATAACTATGCACTAATTAAGCCACGATGTGCGAGATATCCACTCTTCAAAACACGTGTCACAATACGGGAAAGAATTCTCTTCATTTAGAAAAATTGTTTAGGGATATAAGAAACAGGTTTTTAGAAAGCACATAAATTTTTTTCTCTTCAGTGCAAATTAGGAGCGAACACGAAAAAGGAAACAAAAACCTAATAGAAGATTATAGACTTTCCATAGATTTGGATCTAGGGTGGAGGGCAGACCTTACTTTGTGAATTTTCTTAATCGTTCGTAGGAACTCTCTTGCAAAACCTAGGGGAAGAAGATGAGAAAAAAAAAAGAGGAAGATCTTATAATATCAAGGATTTGCAAAATGAAGAAAAAATATAAAAGATTACAAGCCTTTTAAAACTTAAGATTTGGGTGTAGGGGATACGTTGGTCTTTGTTTTGCCACAGTCGTTGATATGATTCCATTGTAGCTTGTCGTAGTTTTATAGATGACTGAATAATTGAAGAGGTGAAAGTTCTTGAAAGTTAATTTGGCATGGGAGAATAACGAACCTCAAAGATGAAACGGATAGGTAAATGATAGAAGACTATAAATAAATAAATATCACCCTATAATAAATAAATTATCAGGGAGCCGCTACCTCAACTCATTCACGTATTACACCATCACGAACGATTGTAATCGTCTGTTGTGAAAATTTAATACCCCTATGTGCATGCAATTAAATATCCGTTTCATCTAAAGTCCGAGAGTGGCTTCAATTCTGTGTGTATGCTTCACACACACAATTCCTCTTCAAAAGGGTCGCGTTCACGCAAGGAATGACGTAATTTGTTCTTCAAAGGAGCTCCACTGTCATACCACGGGAGAGACCATACAGTTGTGATGGGCATCAGGTCCACAGATCGGGGCCGACCGACTGGAAGAGATCCAAACCCTAGCATGGCTCAGAGCTTATCGGCTTTCAGATGGATTGTGCACTTGTGCGAGTGTGCGAGTCATGCGACTCAAGCTGTCGTGCGTTCAGCAGAGAATTCAAGAATCGGATATATGAATATATGATATGTTATATAACCGTATAAATCGGGGCTGGGCAGGTTGGAGTAAAACCCAAACCCAACCGGGTTTTAAATCTAAATCCCAAACCTGCACCAAATCCGTTTTTGAGCATCCCATACCTATCCCAATAGGGTTGAGTCAAGTAGCCCGATAAACTCGGTTAATTGCCATCCGTAGAAGAGAGGGCTCTGATTTAGTATTTTATATAGTGGATATATTAGATTCATTAAAATTGTACTTCATATATTTTTGTTTTATCTCGACTTATGTTTAAGCAGAGCTAAAGCCAACAAGTGCCACCGGAGCATATTCAGTGGGTACCTGAACTGCACGCAGAGTCATCGAGGGCGTGAAAGAATGATCCCAAAACGCACCCGATATATTTCATGTTCATATATTTAGATTTATAGAGTCATAAAATAAAATTTGAAAAATATTCCATGCTATCACAAGAAAAGGTGCCTTCTTGTCTAGCTTGCTTTAATCTCACTCTCAAGCATACAATGATAGCAAAGAGAGGAGCGGATAGAGATGGGATGGAAGAGAGACGGGACAATCGGTTTGGAGATAAAGGGGAGGGGATGAACTTGGAGCTAGCGGCCGAAAAGGTGACAGCTCTGGCTTCCAACTTGCGAACGGAGAGAGCGACGTTGGAATGTAGTGGGGGGGTTCCTTCTAGGCTTCTATTGCCCAGAAGGAAAGTATGGGTCCCACTTCCCTTATGGATGATGTCTCCACTTCAGAGCCCACATGTGGGCCCCCAACAAAGTGGGCTTAGGTGAGAAAGGACTCGAGCCGAACCGAGCCAAACTCAAGATAGGATGGCAATGGGTCGGGTTCGGGTTTTAAATTTCTATTGTAAACGGAGCGGGTTCAGGACGAGTCAATTCAAAAATCATAAAAAAGCATTTTCTAAATCCGCCCCATTGCCATCCCTACTCAAGCACGTTCGAGCTCCGCTGGATATGATTGTGAACGCACTCACCAACAAGCCCATACACTTGTGAACAAGGTCACATAGGGTTAAACAACCGACCTCTCTCTCTCTCTCTCTCTCTCACACACACACACACACACACATACACACACAACAACTCCAACCGAGTCCGAGTTAGGAAGAGCTCCTAAGGATCGTGGGTTCCACTTATATAGTCACCTCATCCAAGTCTCCTAGTTGGGAGGATTTCGTCTCCAACCAAGTCCCAACAGAAGTTCCTAGCAATTTCAACTTTAATCCTTAAAAGTTTTCAACTTACCCAAATCTAACCGTAATAGCATGGGTGGGTAGTGGCGGCTCTAGGAATTAGTATACGTGGGGTCAAAAGTTGCCAAGGAGGAGACTGAGGTTCGAGACCCCGATCCGGTCGGTCGCCATCGTCCCTTTGTCGCTGCAAGAGGAGGGACTGAAGGAGAGTCTGGCGTAGCCGCCAGCCATTGATCTAACACCGTGGGAGAGAAGAATAGGAGATCCCGGAGGGGGCACATCGGTGCTGTTGAGATACACATACCCGTAGATTACCTGTATAGGATATCCCTCGTTTTTGTATATATATTTGGTCCTTGGCCTAATGAGAGCATTCGATTAATTCTCCCCAAAATCTCTTATATCATGGTATCAGATCCAACCTCGAGCTCCCCTCCAGACAACCCCAAGCTCCACTACCGCAAGATCTGAGATCTCAGCACCTCTCTCCGGCGAGCTCGTCTCCGATCCAGGCCAGATCTGAACAGATCTGGTCTGATCCGTCCGAGCTTCTCCTCGCGCCGGCTCATCTCTCAAATCGGAGCTCCCCTACGATCTCCTCTATCAGATCGGAGCTCCCCTATCTCTGTAAACTCCGCGCCGTCCAGATCTCCTCAGATTGGATTTCCCTCCCGCTCGCCATCGAGATCTCCTCGCGCCGGCTCATCTCTCTCCGAATCCATGGATATGATCCTCCGGTTGTCACAGATCTGAAGACCTCTCCTCCGGCGATAGGTTTCCGATCTGAGGACCTCTCATCCGGCGACCCTTCTTCAGATATGCTACCCCTGGCGCCGACCGACTCCGATGAACCCCTCCAGATCTGACCCGAGAGCCCAGATATGGCCTCGAGCTCCCGTCCGATCATCGACAACCTTTAGATCTGGCCCGAGAATCCCATATCTGAACTTGAGCCTCCCTCTGATCGCTGCAGACTTCTAGATCGAGCAGCCCGGAGCTCTTCTCTCTCGTCGGCGACCTCCAAATCTGATCTGTGTACATCACACCGGACGGCCCTCAGGTTCTCATACCGGAGCTCTTCCATTCCGGTACCGAGTGAGCCGCCATGGCCGAATCCTCCTCCGTAGATGCTCCTCCGCCCGTGCCACTGCACTCTGAGAGCCTCCCATTCGAGTATACTCGTGATTTCCTGCCGAGCTCGATGGACTTCCCTCTCGCCTCCTCCGCCGACTGGGAAGCATGGGCAACCACCGTCCAGACCATGCTTCTCGGACGTGGCCCCCTTTGATTACTCGACGGCACCACCTCGGTACCAAGTCAGGCTTTCCCCGTCGCCCTTCAAACATGGCGCCTTTGTGATGCACGGGTCGCCACCTACCTTGTCGCTTCGGTCGATCGGATGATGCGTGCTGACCTCGCCTCCCTTGGAGCATCTGCAGCTTTATGGCGCTCCCTAGTTGAGTGCTTCGTGGAGTCTAGCGGTGCCCGCGAGTATGCTCTTCTCTCACAGGTCCAATCCGAACAGCAGGGCGATCGTACGATCCAGTAATTTCATGCGCAGATGCGTGGTTACTAGCGGGAGCTTCAGTCACTGGGACCTCCCGTTCCTCCCGAGTGTCATGCTGCCCACCAGGCCTTCTAGGAGCACCGCCAGCTTTACCAGTTCCTGATGGCCCTTCAACCAGAGTTTGGCCCACTTACTGGCGCCTTGATCCACCGAGACCTACTTCCACGCTTGGATGCTGCCATTACCAACTTCATCACCGAAGAGACTAGGCTACATACCATCGCCACCAGGACCCCTCCGTCCCCCTCCAGTCACATTGGCGTCTTTGCTGCGGCCCCAGTTATCTCTGCTTCTGGTCAGTTTCGCCTAGACCAGCAGGCGAGCTTCAGCTCCGCCGAGGCTTCCAGCGCCTCCAGTTCCTCTGCTCACTTAGCCACTCCCGGTACCCTCGCTACTTGGATTTTGGACTCTGGGGCCTCCCATCACATGACTTCCAATGCTTCCCTGCTTACTGATTGCCAACCAGGACCGCACATCCCGTCGATATATACTGTCGATGGCTCTTCTTTAGCCATCTCGCAGTGTGGATCGATCATCGCCACTACAGAGCCGAGCGGTCGTCTCTCTTTACCCACTGTGTTGCATGTCCCCCAGCTTCGCATGCAGCTCATCTCTATTAGCAGCCTCTGTGACTCTGGATGTGTTGTGACATTCTCCCCTTCTTCTTGTGTTGTGCAGGATCCACGTACCGGACGGGTGATTGGCGCTGGTCGTAGGTCAGGCGGGCTGTACCACCTCGAGCATCTCTATTTTTCCCTTATTCCCTCTTCTGGCGTTTGTAGTTTAGCTTCTCTCGATGCCGACTTGTGGCACCGAAGACTCGATCACATTTCTGAGTCTCGACTTAAAAGCTTACTCCAGACTGGAGCTCTAGGTCCTTGTTCCTTTTCTTCTTTATCTATATGTACCGGTTGCAAGCTTGCCAAAGCTACAGCCTTACCTTTTCCTTCTAGTATCTCTCAGAGTTCTGCTCCTTTTGACCTAGTGCACTCCGACATCTGGGGCCCTGCATCTCTTCCTTCAATGTGTGGCTATCGCTACTATATCTCTTTCATCGATGACTTCAGCCGATACACTTGGGTCTACCTTCTTCAGCACTGCTCTGAGGTTCCTCAGGTCTACCAGATCTTCACCTCGATGGTCCACACACAGTTCGGTTGTCGCATCAAGACCTTTCGGTCTGATTGCGCCCTCGAGTACTTCTCCACTACTATGCGGACACTTCTTCAGTCCCATGGGACCCTATTCCAGCACTCATGTCCTTACACACACGAGCAAAACGGAGTAGCCGAGCGGAAGCATCGTCATATCCTTGAGACATCGCATGCTCTTCTTCTCTCTGCTTCTGTCCCATGCACTTTCTGGGCTGAGGCCGTCTTGACCTCAGTCAACCTCATCAACATCACCCCTTCGTCTGTTCTCCCGGGTGGTGCATCTCCCCACGAGCGTCTTTTCTCTTCCCCTCCTGACTACAGTCTGCTTCGTACCTTCGGTTGCACCTGTTTCGTTCTCCTTCCGCCCCATGAGCTAGCGCATGAAGCTGTCCGAACGTGAAGTTAAATGCGTCCTCTTAGGAATCAGCGCCGAGCACAAGGGTTATCATTGCTATGACCCCTTGACTCGTCGCCTTCGCATCTCTCGACACGTCTCCTTCGTCGAGAATGCCCCTTACTACTCCTCTGCAGCTCAGGACCTCACTTTCTTGGAGACTCCTCCCACCCTGTCTTCGACTCTCGAGCCTCTTCTATCACCCCTTTCGCCCAGCTCTACTTCTCCCCCTGCGTCCAGTGTTTCTTTCATGGAGTCTTCCTCTGTCCCCTCCTCTCCTCTCCTATCCTCTCCTCCGTCACCGATTGCTTTCGTAAGTCTTCCTCATACTCCCGACGTCCATGGTACTCCGCCTGCTATGCCCAGTCCGATATCGCCGGTCGTGGATCCTCGCCCACCGCCCCGCTATCCCCAGCGCGAGTACCACCCACTTGACTGCTTCAGCTTTAGCTCTGGCCCACCTGACCGTTTTGGTTTTGCCACGGTTACCTCCTACTCGCCTCAGTTTACAGCCTTTCTTGTAGCCCTTCACACAGACCAGGAGCCTTGGTCGTACTGGGAGGCCGTCCAGTCCTCTTAGTGGCGGGAGGCTATGAGCGAGGAATTTCAGGCATTTGAGCAGACTCAGACTTGGGATATCGTTCCCCTTCCTGTTGGTATTGAGCCTGTCAGTTGTCGATGGGTCTACAAGGTCAAGCGGCGACCTGATGGTTCCATCGAGCGGCATAAGGCTCGGTTGGTGGCCCGTGGCTTCACTCAGGCATACGAAATAGACTACGAGGAGACTTTCGCACCTGTAGCTCAGATGACCTCCGTTCGTGCACTCCTAGCAGTTGCAGTAGTTCGCCGATGGCCTCTTCTCCAGATGAACGTGAAGAATGCATTTCTTTATGGTGATCTTTCAAAGGTTGTCTATATGCAGCCACCCCTGGTTTGCATATTCCTCCCCAGCATATTTGTCGCCTCCGTCGAGCTATCTACGGGCTCAAGCAAGCCTCTTGAGCTTGGTTTGAGTGTTTTCGATGAGCCTTTACCGAGATCGGCTATATTGAGAGCTCGCAGGACCACTCGCTTTTTGTGCGATCATCTCATCAGGGCAGGGCAATTCTTCTATTATACGTCGACGACATGATCATCACAGGTGATGACTCCGCTGCCATCACTTCCCTTCAGCAACATCTTCGGTGCCGGTTCCAGATGAAGGATTTAGATCCTCTTCGCTACTTCCTTGGGCTAGAGATCGCCCACAGTGAGCGAGAAATTCTGCTATCCCAGCAGAAGTACACAGCTGACATCCTCAGCCGAGCTGCACTTTTCGATGATCGCTCTGCTGTCACCCCTCTCGAGCTTCACGTGAAGCTTCATCCCACCGACGGTGAGCCTCTCTCAGATCCTACTCGGTACCGACAAATCGTTGGTCAGTTGGTTTACCTCTGCATCACCAGGCCCGACATTGCTCATGTCGTTAGCATCGTCAGCCAGTTTGTCGAAGCCCCTCGCTCTACTCACTATGCTGCCCTTCTTCGGCTTCTCCGTTATCTCCGAGGCACTATCACCCGGTCGCTCTTCCTATCATCGACTTCTCCCTTGGTCCTCCGTGCCTACTCAGATGCTTACTGGGCTGGTGATCCGATCACTCGTCGATCGACTACCGGCTATTGCCTATTTCTTGGAGATTCTCTCATCTCATGGCGCAGCAAGAAGCAGAGTGTTGTCTCTCTCTCCAGTACTGAAGCCTTTCGAGCCATGGCCTCTACTACCAAAGAGATCGTTCACTTGCGACGCCTTCTTGGAGAACTAGGGGTTGAGATCTCTCGACCTACAGCCCTTCACTGTGACAACCGGAGTGCAATACAGATCGTCACCAACCCAGTCTTCCACGAGAGGACAAAAGCACATCGAGCTCGATTGCTACTACTCTCGCTAGGAGTATGAGGCCGGAACCATCTCTCTCCCCTTTGTTTCCTCTGGAGAACAGATTGCTGACTTCTTCACGAAGTTACACCCTGCTCCACGTTTTCAGTTTCTACTTAGCAAACTCATGGTGCATGACCCACCTTGAGTTTGAGGGGGGCTGTCAGTGAGAGTGTACAGTGTTGAGATACATATACCCGTAGATTACCTATATAGGATATCCCTCGTTTTTGTATATATATTTGGCCCTTGGCCTAATGAAAGCATTCGATTGATTCTCCCCAAAATCTCTTGTATCAGGTGCTGGACGGGAGAGATTCGAGAGAACAGAGAAGAAGAAATGGATCGCAGAGTCGCGGACTAGCATGAGTCGTGATAGTGTGAAATAGAGTTTGGTGAATCGGTGGATTTAAAACGAGCAGTCAAAACGAAATAAATTTTGATAAATTTTTTGTTCTAATAGATTTTTACATTTGAATCTCGGAGTTCCGCGTACGCCTTAGGAGCTTTCTTTGGAATCGGTTAGAGCTAGTTATGCTGCTTGGAGCGCCACATAGCCCTTAGAAACACTGCTCGGAGTCGGTTGGAGATGCTCACACCCGCACTATCTGATAAATACACTATATCTTGGAGAGGGGACGATTTTGGAGCAAAGGACCAAAAATGTGAGCTTCCAACTCGCAAGGAGGGGAAAATCATGTTTGGTTCACGGAATTGGCCAGAAAATAAATCCGACATCCATTTTCAAGTATTGCAGATCCTGTATAAAAATTAGTGATCGGAGAAAAATAACCTGGCATCCATTTCCTCCCGTCCTCCATGGGTATCCATTTCCCCAACATCCATTTTCCCCCTTCAATTCTGCGAACCAAACGGCCAGAAGGTAGGGCTGGCAATTTCGGATCCGACACGACCCGACACAAAGTTAGCGGGTCTGGGTCAGGGCTAAACGGGTTCTGGTCGTAAACGGGTCAACACAATAGACCCGTTTAATAAACGGTCGGGTCTGGGTTTAGGGTTTGGACACGGTAGGCCCGGGAAGACCCGTTTAAAATTCACCGAGTCGTGTCAGGTCGGGTTTACCCGCAATCTGATACTATAATATTATAGTATCAGCAGGTCTATCGGGTAATGTCGGGCTGAGTAGGATCGGGTCAACTGGATAAACCCGTGTGGTAAACAGATCTAATGTGTCTTATCGAGTCTGTTTATAAACCGGTCAGGTACGGGTTTAGAATATAGACACGATTAGTTAAACGGGTCGGGTCCGGGTCTAGAGGTTTTGAACACGACCTGAAACTAAACACAATACGAACCCAACCCGACACGACCCATTGCCACCCCTACCTGAAGGTGTGTGGGTTGACGATCAGCTATCGTGCTGCCGGTCATTGGAGGACTTCTCAAAAAAAAAAAAAATCATTGTGGGGTCACCTTAGGATCTTGGGTGAGTTTTATAAGCATGGTATTAGTAACAGTAGGGCTTAGTAGTCTCTGTAGAGTAGGGTGGTGGTGGTCCCCAACATATATGACTGTGGGCCCCAACTCTTGACATTATTAACACTTAAATCTTAGTAGTCCTTCCAGAAGGACAAGAAAGACTAAGGAGTCAATAAAGGAGGGTTTTTTTTTCAAACTGATCACCAAGTTTCTCGTATTGCTCAAACTAAGTACATAGCTTGAAAATGTTATTTTTATAACCACCCTCACACATTTATGTTTTATTCATTTTGTGACAAAAATGACCATAACATAAAATTATCTATTTTTTATGCAAAATCTATAGGTTTAAAAACACAACTTTTATGTTTAGTTATGTTTTCAAGTTTGGGCGCACTCTAGTGAAACAACAGAAAAAGTAAACACTTGACCACTTTTTAATAACCTACGGTAATGGTTCCACGTACAACAAGAAAAAAATGCAAGTTTTAGAAGTTTTCGACGAAATAACGAAAAAAAATAACTTCCGACGACCTCCTGAAGATCTCCGACAAGAATTTTATTGCAAGAAAGAGCAGAAGTAGTGGGGTTTTCGATAACCTCTGACGAAGGAATGGAAAAATAAACTCTCAACAACTTTCCGATGACCTTTGACGAAAGAAATGGAGAAAACAAACTTCTAATAATAAAACGCCACGCAAAACACCAAAACGCAACGAAAACTCAACTTTCACATTTTTATTGAACCAAAATACCAAAACAGAACGAAAATTCAACTTTTATATTTTCGTTGAACCAAAACACTAAAATGCAACGAAAATGTACATTTTTGTTGCATTTTCGTTGTACCTTGTGTTTTCGCTGCATTTTCATTGTATTTTTTTGTTGCATGTTGATTTTGTTGTCGGAAATTTGCTTTCTTCATTTCTTTTTTTAGAGGTTGTCCGAAAGTCGTCAGAAGTTTATTTCTCTATTTTTTCGCCGGGGGTTGCCAGAAACTGTACTAATTGCGCTCTTTCTTGCGACGAAACCCTTGTCGGAGGTCTTTAAGAGGTTCCTAGGGGTTTTCTTTCTTCATTATTTTGCCGGAGGTCATCGGGAAGCAGTCGGGAGTTTTATTTCTCTATTCCTTTGTTGGATATCGCTGAAAACTCTACTACTTGCGCTCTTTCTTGCAACAAAATCCTTGTCCAAGGTCTTTAGGAGGTCGCTGGGAATTTCCATTCCTCGTTGTTTCGTCGAAGGACACTCAAGTTTGACATGCAACTCAACGTAATGAGTACCGTTTGGGACTCTACTAGTTTCACGAAAGAAGAGATAATTTGCTATTTCAAGGGTATTTTTATCCAAAAATTTATTAGTGTCCATAAAAGTAACTGTTTTGAGCTCTGTATTTAGTTTGAGCAATACGACAAAGTTGGTTGTCATTTAAGGAAAAACCTTGTCATTATAGAAAGGGTAAATTACATTTACCCGACTTAAGTTTAGCCCAAGACACCTCCCCCCTCCCCCCTCCCCCCCCCCCAACCCATAGTTATTGGAGAAGAGGACTTCAGTTCAAAAATGATGTGAAACACCACTGATAAACAGTACAATTCCATGCAAAATAGAGATCATCCATCTCTACAAACAAGAAAATCTTACAACTTTTCTTGTGTTGGAACCATCAACTTGATCATCTTACAGATCGGTTACCCTTTCTCACCCTGCTATTCAAATCATTGGCGGTCGGAGAAGCCACCTTATCCTCGCTAAGCTTCAAAAGGGTGGACAGCACCTCCTTCATGTTCGGTCGGTCCTCATCAGAGAAGCGAGTGCACGACACCGCCAATTCAAGGACACCCGCTATCTTCTCTTCTTCTATTGCGGTTGCGGGTTCAATATCGCGGTCCACCACACGGAGAACATGGTCGAGCCCGCGTGCAAGGGCATTATCGACGAGCTGCTGCAATGTTAGTGGCACCCCATCCTCTTCAATCGTCCCGGTTGGCCTTCTCTTGGTGAAGAACTCCATCAGGAGCATCCCGAAACTGAAAACATCCACCTTCGTGGTAACCCTCCTCATGTATGCAAATTCTTTAGAAACACAAACACTTGATCAGTACAGAGTTAGCAGCAAAGGAATCAAATTTGGTAGTTTGTAACTCAAGCTTCAACTTTAATTAGCAGTCAAAGTTAAAGCCAAATGGCAAATCAAATTTAAAGCGCATCGCAAACTTATCTTCAATGAAAAGGAATAATTCTCCGCGACAATTTCAGAAAATTGAAGGGCTCAATAGATTACCTGGTGCCATGTAGCCGATGGTGCCTTGGAATGCCGAAGAAATGGATTGGTTGCTTCCACCCGCTAGATGAACACCCAACATCCGGGATGTTCCGAAATCGCTCACATGGGCCTCCCAATCTCCATCCAAAAGAATGTTCGACGGCTTAAGATCGCAATGAACGATGGGGAAGTCATAGCCTGAATGCAGGTAGACTAACCCGTTCGCAACAGAAATGCAGACCCGCAGCCTCTCGTAGAGCGTCCACCTCGATGAATCCCCTCCCGGATTGTGTATAATGCTCTCCAAGCTCCCATTCTCCATGAATTCCAAAGCCAAAGCTTTTAGCTTCCCCGCTTCCCAAGCATAACCCACCACCTTAACCAAGTTCCTGTGCTTTAGATGGCTCAATGTGTTCAATTCGGTTACGAAGCATCTGTCGGACTCTGTCGGAAACTGCTGCAAGTTCAGGTTCTTTATAGCTACAACCTGACCCTCACCTTCAAGCCTGCCTTTGTAGACGGTGCTCAAATTGCTACCGCCGATCACATTGCCTTCGCTGAAGAAATTGGTAGCAACCTCCAACTCCCTTTCTGTGAATCTCTTTAGGCATGGGATGACCGAAGGTTCTTCATTTGGGTTCTTGACACTTTCAGGCTTTCGTTTTTTTTGGTATCGGTGGTGGATTATCAGAATTACGAATGCCAATAGCAAGAACAAAGAAATCGATGAAAGCACTATAACAACAATCAGTGCCTTCTTGGAAAATTGGCGACTCCTTTTCTCGCACGAGGAGAAAAATTTCGTGCCGCAAAGTCCTGGATTTCCTTCCAGGCTCGACAGGCTCAGGTTCCGAAACACGCCTCCTTCAGGGATGGAGCCTTCGAACTGGTTGAAGGAAAGATTGAGTTGTTGTAAGCTTGTAAGGTTAGTCAGTCCCTCTGGAATCTGCCCGCAGAACTCATTACAAGAAACATCAAGAGTCGAAAGGTGTTGCAGTTGTGTTATCCCCATTAGCTCTCCATCTAACACATTGTTCGACAGATTCAGGTTTGTTAGCAAATCAAACTGCTGGAAAATGTCAGGTAGTTGGCCCGAAAGCATATTTGCCGAAAGATCGAGCGAGTAAATGTTCCTACAGCCCTTGAGCGCGGGAGGGACGCTCCCGGATAAATTGTTGCTTGAGATATCAATAGCTTGAACCATTTCGAGTCCGCCAAACTCAACAGGTATTGAACCCACAAACATATTGTTCGAAAGATTGAGAAATATCGCCATGCTCTTCATACCTGCTATTGCGGACCCTGGAATTGGCCCGGAAAGGCGGTTGTGGGAGAGATCCAATGTCAGCAGGCGATTCAGATTCGCCATGGAACTCGGGATGGAGGCGCTCAGCATGTTACCATGGAGGTCCAAGAACGAAAGTGATTGGAGCTTTGAGATAGAATCTGGAATCGGGCCGATAAGCTTGTTGAGATGCAAATCAAGAAGAGTGAGCTGTTTGAGTTCAAAGACTTGCTCGGGGATCACACCTTGCAGCGAGTTATTGAAGAGGGAAAGTCCTTGAAGATGTGATAACTTCGATATTTCTGAAGGAATCTTACCCACAAAACTATTACTACCAAGATTTAAATCTGACAACATGCTGAGATTGCCAATCTCGGGTGGAATCGCCCCAGAAAAGGAATTGTAATGCAACTGTAAGATTCTTAGATTGGTCAGTTTGCCGATACCTGGACTCAGTGATCCTGCGAAGCGGCTTCTCGGCAAAGACAGCGTCTCGAGCCTGCTGCAATTGAAAAGATCTTCAGGAATCGTCCCAGACAACAGGCTGCTCCCAATCGAAAAGAATGTAAGATTCTGCAACTTCCCAAGGCCCAAAGGAATCCCCCCCGTGAATCTATTGTAAATCATACTTGCATTCACGAGACGAGAGCAATTGGCGATGCTCGCGGGTATTGAACCCTCGAAGAAATTGTTATGAATGATCAACCGATCCAAGTTGCGAAGAGACCCCAAGTTGGATGGAATTGGCCCCGACAGCGAATTAAAGCTCAAGGCCAAGTATGACAGGTTCGTCAAGTTCATCAGCGACGTAGGGATCTCCCCCGTCAATCGATTCTCGTGAAGGACCAGTCCCCGGAGCAAGCTCAAAGACCCAAATTCAGACGAAATCGAACCGGTTAACTCATTCCGAGAAAGACTCAGACTGGTTAACAACTTGCAGCGCGACAATGAGGCAGGGATCGTCGATGACAGCCTGTTCTCATGCAGCCGCAATTCTTGCAACTTGACAAGCTCTCCGAGCTGAGGAGGAATGCTACCAGTGAACCCATTGCTATAGATATTCAATCGAGTGAGGTTCCTGCATCGGCCTAGTTCCGATGGGATGCGGCCGGTGAACTGATTCCCGAAAAGCTGGAGGATGGCTAGATGCGAAAAATTCCCGATATCAGGAGGTATAGCTCCTGATAACTGGTTCTCACTGAGGTCGAGACTCGTCATACCTGTTAGCCTCCAGAAGGATGCAGGCAGGGAACCCACCAGCCCATTGGTGTAAGCTTCAAATATCTCGAGATTAACCAAGCTGCCGATGTCCGAAGGGATCAGCCCAGAGAGGTTATTCGTGTTGACGCCCAGCGCATAGAGCGCCGTGCAGTTGCAGATGCTTTCCGGAATGCTCCCCTCCAACATGTTGGTGCCAAGATCCAATATTTGAAGATTTTTCAGGTTACCCAATTCGGAAGGGATGGACCCGGAGAGAAGATTGCCCTGGAGAATCAGCTGAGCGAGCTCCGAGCACAGCCCGAGCTGCGGAGGGATCGAGCCCGAGAAGGAATTCAAGGAGAAATCGATGACTTGAAGAGTAGAGATGTTACCGAGGAACGGGGAGATGGTACCCTTGAGTTGCATCTCGTAGAAGGTGATCGAGACGACGGATTTGGTCGATGGATCACATGATACTCCAGACCAATTGCAGTGGTGAGTAGTACTAGTCCAATTCGCCAACACCCCCTGTGGGTCGTCGGTGATCGAGGCCTTGAATGCCATCAAGGCCTCGACTTGGGGATCGGAGGTTGATCCTACAGGTACGACGACCGCAGGGAGAAGAGACGAGAGCATGAGGAGGAGGAAGCAGACACTATGGCGAGCTGCCATTGAGACCAAGCAAGATAAGAGATCAATGGGAGTGGTGTGGGGGTATGATGATGAAACCTTTGAAGTCTTTCACCATTGGAGAGTGCAACACATTGCAGATAACGTATGTGAACTTATATAGAGAGAGAAGGGTAGGGAAGACTGGAGCAAAGCCAAGATTCCAAAGCAAACTGGCGAGTCCACACACAACAAACAGAGTTTCTGCAGCCGACATCGGATTGCTATGAAAAACATGGGAACTTTAAAAAAAAAAGTCCAAACCGAATTAATTGCTAAAGACCTCCACATCTCCTGTCTTACTTCAACCTAGGCAGCAATTTCAGTTGACATCATCAGAAATAAAAGGTCAAGAAGTTTGAAATCGCAGCAAGTTCTTAATCAAGGGATTTTTTTTCCCTTTTCAAAATAGCATTTAAAAAAGAAATATTTAATATAATAGCACTTGATCCAAAATATTAGCGGATTTTATTTTTTTAAAAAAAAATCGGTGTTAGGTCAAAAAAAAAGAGTGTGTATAACATTTAGTCCCATTTTAAGTTCCTATTCACAGTAAGTCCACCGGAATGACTATTGCATGAAGGCTGATCCTCTGTCTATTGTTTTGATTGCAAATGATCCGATCTTAACCGTTTTGGACAACGTTTTTTTAAAAAATGCCATAAATACCCATAGTATCCTCCCATGTTAAATAACGGCAGATGATACATGACACGTTTTTTTTTTTACGGCAATAGTGGCACGGTTGCTACAGTGATTTCACTGCAGCTGCTACAATGAAATCACTGTAGCAAAGTACTCAATTTTATTCAAATAATACTCAATTTTATTGAGTATTATTGCGACTAAAATTGAGTACTATAGTGATTTTACTGTAGAAAAGTGTTTTTAGCAGTCACAAAAAAATCACTATAACAGCTATAGTGATTTCATTGTACCAAAGATATTTAAATATATGCTAATAATACTCAATTGAACGGAGTACTATTGCTACAAAATTGAGTACTATTGATACAATGATTTCACTGTAACAAAGCGTTTTTTAACAGCCACAACGAAATCACTATAGCGCTACAGTGATTTCACTGTAGCTACTACAGTGATTTCACTTTAGCTACTACAGTTATTTCACTTTAGCTGCTACAACAGAATCACTATAGCGCTACAGTGATTTCACTGTAGCCGCTACAAGGGAATCACTATAGCGCTACAGTGATTTCATTGTAGCTACTACAGTGAAATCACCGTAGCAGCTATAGTGGTCCCACACTTGGTCTCGAAACTATACGCTTCATAGAGATCGGGTGACGTTATATAAGCAATGGTAGGTTGGTAAATTCGGCAACTTAACCAAGGCTATTTTAGTCTTGCATTAACCAAAAGAGTTTTTGCAACTAATTTGTTGAAACGTGGACCTGAGCTTAGAGAAAAAGGTTGACGGGACCTATCTTAAAATGAAACCCTTAAAAAGGATTGTTTGCAGTCCACCCCTTTTTTTGGGTTAATGTGTGAAAAGTCTCTGACAACGGATCCATCCCATGAACAAGACACCTAAAAGTTTTATTTAACCTAAGGTCCCAACCTTTTTTGGTAAACCTGAAACTACCCCGTTTAGCCTCCTATATCTCCTGAGCAGCTCGGGCAATGGATGCTACAGCAGAGGTGGTGGGAGCAATGGCCAGTTGTGGCGGCGGTGTTTGTTCGGTTCAGGGCTGCGAGTAGCTTCGGACTAGGTCTAGGGCTCATCCCATAGCCTATAGATCTTAAGGTTAGGGTTAGGATTAGGTTCAGTTTGGTTCGACAGTGACGACGAGTGGCTCCAGTGGCGGCGAGCAGCTCCGACGGGTTCACTAGCTCACTGGTTTGGGGCAGGCAAAAGAAAATTTAAAATGTTGTGGAGGGCATTTTCATCCACAGCATTTCAAAGTTCTTAGGCCAAACCGATCTCTTTGTCAGGGACAGCTCACTAAGTCCCCCTTTTTTTTTATTACATTTGAGATAAACCCAGCATCCGAGATGTTGGGTTTAAACAATGCGTTCGGGATGCCGGGTTTAATAGGAACTATAAAGCGTGTTTTGAATGGAATGGGATCCCTCGAACGCTTAACATATTTGAGGAAAATTGGGTTCCTATTAAACTCGGCATCCGACATGCAAGCTTTAAACCCGATATAAGGTTTATCGCATATGAAAGAGAAAAAAAAATTAGCGCTTTTTTGTGCTGACCTACGACGTGGTTGTCGGAGCATTAGTTTGGTAAATATTTATTATTAGCAGCTATTGAATTAATTTTTTTTTTAAATAATAGTTTTTAAAAAATCCTTTTAATCAATTGCCTTATAATTTCCACCAAAAAAAAAAAAAGATTCTGGACAATTTTACTAGATACCCACATCAGAATTACTTCGAAATGCAACTAAACTTAAATGGGTACCTTCTAATCTACCAAAATGCACCAATTTTCCATCCGTTCAACAAATCTTCATCAAGATTATAACCAAAATCCTTCAAAATTCCAGCAAAATTCAGGATTGTTGGTAAATTATTAATCAGATACCCACATCAATTCGCTTTGAAATGCAGGGGTAAATTACACTTTGCCCCCTGAAGTTTATCTAAAAAACACTTAACCCTCCTATAGTTAAAAAAACTACATTTTGCCCCCTTCGATTCAGTTTTTATCTGATAAAAAATACTAAATGAGGGAATCAAGTAGTTGACAAAAGGGGTATTGTGCTAACATTTCAAACTTTAGGGTGCGATTTGGAACAAAATAAACTACAAGGGATTGGGTGTTTTTGAGCTAAACTTCAGGGGGGAAAAGTGTAATTTACCCTCTTTGCTCTATTTCGTTCCTTAAAGTTTGAAATGGTAGCACACTATCCCTTCTGTCAACTACTTAATTCCCTCGTTTGGTAATTTTTATCTAATCAAAACTCAATTGAAGAGGGCAAAATCAAAATGTAGTTTTTTAACTATAGAAGGGTTAAGTGTTTTTTAGCTACACTTCAGGGGGGCAAATTGTAATTTACCCTTTTTGTCTATTGCGTTCACAAGAGGGAAACTGAGGCTACTAGGGTTTATAGCTATTGACTAGTTGGGGGGAGAGAGAGAGAGAGAGAGAGAGAGAGAGAGAGAGAGAGAGAGAGAGAGAGAGAGAGAGAGAGAGAGAGAGAGAGAGAGAGAGAGAGAGAGAGAGAGAGAGAGAGAGAGAGAGACTTACCACACGCGGAAAGAGAGAGAGAGAGACTTACCACACGCGGAAAGACGAGGAGCAGCAGAAAACGGCCAAAAAGGTGACAGCTTGGTGCTTTAAGCGTCCATACGCGGTGGTTGCGAAGAAAATGGCGAATGAGAGACGAGAAGTCTTTGACGTCAATGGGCTGGAGGGGGAAAGGCCATGGTTTGACTAGAATGTTTGACGGTGGGAACGATGGGCCCATGGTTTCGAGTGGCCCGAGGACCATACGAGTATGGGCGGGGCCCGCTTGGTGTGAGTGCGCAGAAGAGAGACAGATTGACAGTGAGAAATTGGGAACTGGAAGGAAGGATCAATGTTTTTTTTTTTGGTAGAAACTTTTATACGAAAAACTACAAAAATTACGAGGCACTCGGGACAGACAGAGCCACACCCAATTTTGCTCGGATCATGTACTAGTCGAGGGTAACACCAAAATCCTATCTCCCTCTGAGCCGCGTCCCGTAACGTAGTTGGAAAATTCTCCCAAAATATCTGAGGTCCTCCAAGAGAGTATTGAACCATGGATTCACTAGGGGATGCCTCTTGATGGGGGGAGGATCAAGATATCATGGGGGGGAGAGGGATGCATGTCCGTATCTTACGACAGATGGATCGTTTATGTAGGGTCTTCTTTTTGGGGCCAAGGGAAAAGATGAGAGGCGAATACACTTGATTTCGTGGGAGGAGATTACTAAGGAGCACGGGCAAGGTGGCCTACAGGTGCAGAGTTTTCTCACGAGGAAACTCCAGCAGGGTATTGCGAATTTGGTTTACATTTGAACAACTGACCAGGCCGAAGCTGTGTGGATACATAATAAATACCAGGTGTCGGTTGAAAACTAGGAACAATGGAATGGCCAGGGTGCTTCGAAGCATTCAGCGGTTGGATCCGCAGTTTAGGGGTCTCCGTCCGAAGTACGTTAGTTTGTTGCGGACAATCCGTCTAGGACATGCGCCTGAGGCCGATGGCGGCTCGGGGTGGGAAGGGGATAGCCTCTGGAAACTGCGTATCCCATCCCGGGTACATATTTTTTTGTGGAAATTGCTGCACGGTGTTTTGCCGACGGCGGTGCAACTTCGGACAAGGGTGCGAATGGGGTATGGTAGCTGTCCATGGTGTGGGGATCCTGAGGAAGACACGGCTCATATTTTTTGGGAGTGCCCAAATACCATTCGGTATTGGAGTCGTGTGCTTCAAACAACAGGGTGGGATTTTTTCAAATTAAATCTACTCTGTATGCCGTCAAGGAAGGAGATGTAGCTCGAAATGCCTGTGCGAGTGAAGTGTTGGCTGTGGCTATGTGGAAGCTTTAGCAAGCTCGGTGTCGGAAGATATTTCGATAGGAAACCTGTTCCAACTCCGAGCTTGTTCAAAAGGGGGTAAACCTTATTAATCAGTTTATACGGAGTACTTCAGAAGCAGGAGGGAAGGTCAGGGGAGGCCGTATGGTCGAGTTTATTATTTGAGCGGACGGAGGTTTCAAATCGGCACAGGAGATTGCAAGTGGGGCTTGGGTTCTCGCTACCGGGCAGACATGGAACCTGTTCAGTAGAGAAATGTTGTTTAGCCCGAAGGTTCGTCCCGATTGATGTGGCGGCGTGCAACTGGTGGATGAAACCCACTAGCGATTTTAAAATCTTTAACAGCACCAGTTGCACGCTAGCTGCCACGTCAATCGGGCCGGCAAAATCGGGACAAACCTTCGGGCTGAATAGCATTTCTCTGTTGAGTAATGTATCAACGCAATGGATCGATTTCTAGGGCGGCTAATGGGGTGGCTCACTGGCTGGCCCGGAAAGCACTTGTCAATGGTGTTGTAGGTTTTTAGCAGGACAGAAGCTTTCTGGTCTTATAGCTGAAGACTTGAAGGTCATTATGGAATGACCTACATCTGATGTAACCCACCCACCCCCCCCCCCCCCTCCCCCCCTAAAAATAAAAGGTTTAATCGTTGAAGTCTGGTCGAGTCACGCCTGTTCTTTCAAGACTCGAGCTTTTGGTTCGAGTCTGTTCTTTCTTTATCCTTTCAGGTCTTTTGCTGAATCCGTTCTTTCAGGATGTCTAAATATTGTAGATTGTATCTCACGTGGGTGTAAATTTTGGCTAAGGGCACAACCGAGGGGCCCACGATGATACATTGGGACCCACTAATTTTTTTTTATGGTGCCTGTGATGATACTTTTGAACCCATCAACCATGCCTAGGGCCTACTATGATACTTTGGGACCCACCAGTATTGTTTGGGACTCACTATGAGACTTTGAAGCCCACCAGTTGGGTTAAGTTTTCTTTTCTCAAATTTAATTATAACTTTTAATAAGTTAGCTAGTTCATGTGATTTGTAGGATGATAGATTGAAGAATCTAAGAACGAAAATCGTCCGACGAATTCCTCATGTACGTGGTCAAGGTGTGGCCGTCCATGGTGGGGCGGGCCCATGACTTGATCCATTGCCCCTGGGCTTAGTCTCATGAGACGGCCAGCAGCGAGTGGGGCTATTGGCACACCAATATTTGCTCTCCAAACATCATTTGAAAGTTTTTTTTATTATAAAATTTAAAATGACCAAAGCAATTCGAGACATGTTCAGCCGACCAAGACCAAACAAGGTACAGTATGTTCGGCTAACCAAAGTCGAACATTGTATTGTAAGTTCGGCCGACCACAGCCGAACTTATTGTACCATGTTGGATGGCCGAACGCACTGTATAATGTTTGGCTCTGGTCGGCCGAACGTACTGTATAATGTTCAACTCTGGTAGGCCGAACGTAAGGTTTGGATGCTGCTAGATGACGACGAAGAGAGGAGCTCGTCATTTGGGCAGGGAAGCTCGGGGAGGAGGTGAGCTCAGGGAGGGGGTGAGCTTGGAGAGGCGGGGAAGCTCGGGTGAGATCGGGGAGGGGGTGAGCTCAGGGAGGGGCGGGTGAGATCGGAGAGGGACGGGGAAGATCAGGGAGGAGATGAGCTCGGAAAGGGGGAGAGAGCAGAGATGAGCTCGTCAGAGGAGCTCGTCGGAGCAGTTGATGATGGAGGTATGGTATTAGGGTTTGGATGTGTGTGTGTGTGGGGTAATTTGCGGAAGAATGGTAGTATATGATTTTTTAAAAATTGGAGGTGTGCAATGAGCAAATATATAAAAATTTTAAACTGGGTGGTGTGTAAAAGTATTTAGTGTGTGAAAAGAAATACTTGGTGTGTCAATAGCCCCACTCGCCAGCAGCACTATCTTGCCTCGATTATTTTTTATACTGCGTGTATCCCATGGCAGTGGCTAATTGTTTGCGCACAGGTGTTTTGCATCCTTGCTCCACCCAATGCATTACCAGCACCTTGTAATTGCACGTTGGGCCGTAAACCTTAATATGTAATCACAATACTGACTGAAACAAGTACTCCACGAAGATGGTGTTTCGAGATAAGCTTCTTTTCTGCCCAAACTTAAACGTTAGGCAGTGAAAATGATTTTTTTGATGCTTGGGGTATCTATTTCAAAGATTATTTTCCTTGTTACATGAAAATAACTAGTAAATGCTTGTGTCGGTTGGCACTCTGACGGCCGTCTTCGACAGCAACGTGCTTGTCGGCACTGGAACAATTGCCTTCGGCGGCCGCATGCTACCTACGGGGTGTGATTAGGGGTGCACACGGTTTGGTTTGGACCCGTTACGGGATGAACCATAAACCGAACCGATTCCAACGGTTCTCAAACATTTAGAACCGGAACCGGACCGTAGGGAGCATGGAACAGGACCAAACCGAACCATATAAAACCGGTTCGGTTCGGTTCTCCGGTTCCACTAGTTTTCTGTGCACCCCTAGAAGTTAGAGTATGTCCATCATTAAAGCATATAGAAATAAATTAAAAAAAAATTAAAAACTGTGGATACAATAAGCAATCCCAAAGCTAAATATATGATACTATTGTGGATATCAGTAGGGCCTGTTACATAATGACCCTACCCGCATCACCAGTATTATCTGACCCATGAATGCATTATGCATATACATGAACCGGTTCGGTTTGGTTCGGATAACCAGAACCCAGAACCGGGAACCGAACCGGTTCCCTACGGTTCTGCACTTTGGGAACCAGAATCGAACCAATCTTGCTAAAAACCGAACCAAACCACACGGTTCGATTCGGTTCTCCGGTTCCACCGTTATCTGTGTACCCTAGGTGTGATTCACTTGTTAGAGAGAGAAAGAAAGAGAAAGAGAGCACTAATTCACATTCCAAAAAAAAAATTAATTAACATTAAATGGCCGCTAAATGTCATTGAATAGGTATTTATCATATTTATAGTAGGTTTTTAATATCTTTATTTTTTTGGCAAGATTTTTTTAATATCTTTATAGTAAGTTTTTAATAAGATTTATAAGAGAGTCGTATTCACACACGAGAGAGAGGGGCGGCTCGATTCGAAATGAGAAGAATTGATTTGGGTGAAGAAGGGGATTTCAACATTTATTGCCAACCTGATTTTGGGTAGGTATGATTAGGGATTTGGGACCATTTTTTAGGTAGCCAGCCGATTTGAGTCAACAAACGACTGTAATATTTACATAAAATGAATGACCAAGAGGGCTTTTTTTGTACTAGTCAACACAATACCGTTGTGCCATATTATATAGATATAGAAAATAATAATAATAATAGTTGTGGTTGTTGTTGTTGCATAATTGGAAGCCTAATCTTTTTATGTCCAATTTGATAAGAAGAAGCTGCATGATATACCCAGACGACCGATAGTTAGAAATCGTAGCATAGTGAGTGAAGATTTTGGGAAGGCATGGAAATTCTTAGGGATCTTCATATGCAAAGAATAAGAGTCGAGACTGAGTCTCGTGTCAAGCACCTCTATAAGGTTACTGAAGGAACCTCGATTTACACGCAGTCAAGGTATGCATGATGTCTCATGTGTGGCACCTCCAAGCTTCATCTTTCCTATTAGCGATCTGCTCTGGTGCATTAATGTGCACCGGTTTGTAGGGAGGTGGTGACCACTCCTTGTTAGCCTTCAGACTCAGGTAATCGAATCAATGGTTTCTGTTTCAAATAAACAATAGCTTGTACAATAAATATATTAAAATGAGTTTTTCCTAATAAGCATCAGTATTAATTCTAAAATTATATTATACATTTATTATTAAATAAACCTTAAATGTTTAAAACATATTGTAACTGATATTACCTGTTGGGTTTAAGCTAGTAAAAGAAAATAATGTTTGTTGAGAGACGAAAGAAAAGATGCCAAAAACCATGCCCCCATCCTTGGGGTCGTATATTATTTATATGATGAATAAACTTAGGGCCCAAGTAACCATGAAAAACCCTATTTCCATAAGGGGGATCGGATGATGAACAACCATATGATCAGTTGATCTCATAACACTCTCCCTTGATGTCTACCAATTATAATGTTCTTCAGGAACAATAGTGAATGCGCATCATACTGCATTATTAAAATCTTTTGGTAGGATAATCATGTGGGACAAAACACATCCAAAGAAAAAAGTGAACATGTTTAGTATACTTCAAGATACTACCATACTTTAGGATGTTTGACATACTTTAGGATGTCAACCAAGAACTACCTCCCTCTAATTACAATATTCAAATAAAGAAAAACTCTCCATGTTAATTATATTATTTAATAATTTGCTTGATGAAGCCTTCAAAGTTTAATTTCATACATCAATTTCGGAATGTTGACTTTAGTAGTGACTTGGTGAAGAGTTCTGTAAAGTTGTCGCTGGATCGAACTTGCTCCATTTTGATTTCTTGATACCATCGTGTAGTGCCAGAATTTCTGAATGATTTGAGGAGGTAGCTACCAAAGTTTGTTTCGTAGAACATCAAGATATATCTGTATTACTATTCAAAAACATTACATTTTTGTAATTGACCCTTATATGGATCAGAAAGATAACCGAAATCTACATATCCAATTAGGTTAGTTTGATCACAAGGATAAAATAACATCAAGTCAATATTTATAAAAATATATCTCAATATGTGCTTAATTTTATTTCATTGTCTACAAGTAGGTGCAGAACTATATCTAGAAAGTACATTTATAAAAAATACTATATCAGGTTTATTCACTATGGTAATATTTAAATATAGTACTTTAAGACCAAGTATATCCTCATTTTATTTTCTCGATCTAAATGGATCTCTTTCAATATCTAAATATTGAACAACCATAGGTGTATTTAATAGATGATATTTATCCACACTAAATCTTTTCAATGGCTTCTACTTTAATTTGATTGATGAATCAAAATTACACTCTCCATATGCTCGATCTGCAGACCGAGACAAAACATACTTTTACCTAGGTATTTTATTTAAAATTCTTTTTTCAAATAGTTAATAGTCTTTTCAAGTTCTTCTAAAGTCCCGATTATATTGATGTTATCAACATACACTACTACTATAGCAAATCCAATTAGGGATTTCTTTATAAATATACAAGGACATACATGATTATTTTTATAACATTATCTAGATAAATATTCACTCTGATGGTTGTACTACAATCTTTCAAACAGTTTTAACCCGTACAACGTGTATCCTAGTTTAATTAAGTATATGTTTTTTGACTTTATTTCTGGCAACTTAAATCCTTCAATGATCTTTATAGAGATTTTAGTGTATAGCTCTTCGTTTGCGATCATTATGTCTATTAGCCTCATATGGAGTTTTTCAGATACTGTTAAGCTGATTAGATATATAAATGTTATTGCATCTATTATAGGAGAATACACTTTCTCGTAATTTATCCCGGGTTTTTACAAGAAGTCTTGTGCCATAAATCGTGCTTTATATCTTTGAATTTTATCATTTTTATTCCTCTTTCTTATAAATACCCATATAAAACCTACTTGATTTATTCTGGATGATGTTTGTACTATAGGTTCAAATATTTTACATTTCTCAAGAAATTCAGTTTCGCTTAAATAACATCTTTCTATTTTGGACAATCATTTCTTTGTCAATATTCATGGATGCTATTTGGTTAATTATCACATTTAATCATTATCATTTGCTATTCAGTAGCTACTGTGTATGTAAATACATTGATAACTACTTTCTTTTAGTTTCAAATTTCTTCTAAATATGAATAGAACATGACGATCTTATCATTATTCAATACCGGTACCATTTTTCCAGTCACTTTAAGAACCTAAGTCATAGCCTTGGCTAGAGCGTTATGTATGGTTTCAAAAAAATTTGACATTTGATTCCTAGTCACTTCAAGGACCTGTGGCATAATCTCAATCGGAGCATTATGCATCACCTCTTTTAGAAGTATTTATTCTAGAGTTTTTTATGGGCATGATTGATCATTCAACTTTTTCTTTCAGGGAGATGAATCTTTTGAACCTATAAGTCTGTCACGCTTCTGATATACAGTTGACTCATTTGCTACCTTATTTGAATTTTGTTTTTTTTGGATACTAATTCGAGCAAACACATTCATAGTGGGAGCAAATAACTTTATTACTTTAGCTGCATTATTAAATACATCATGTAATTGATTTATAATTTTCTATAGATGTATAATTCTTCTAAGTTTATATTCACATTGGGGAGTCCTAAGATCTAGATGAGACAGAGTGAAAGTTTTTTACAATAATTCACGTCGTTCTTTTATTTTATTAAAGTGACAATCCGTAAACTTTGTGAAACACAGATCACCGGTTAAAGGTTCTAGGTATTTAATTATTGACGGTGATTCAAAACTGACATAAATATCTAATCTTTATTAGAGATTTGGTTTTTTATTGTAGCGGGATAGCAATTTGTACTATATAGCCAAATTTCTACAAATATGGGATATTAGGTTGGGTTCCTGATACCAATTGAGTATGTCAGGTTTTATGGTAGGTTATATATTTAAACTGAATAAGTAATACCACATGCAGTATGATATGTGCCCAAACATTAACAGAAAGTCTATATTGAATCAAGAGTGACCTAGCTACAGCTGAAGGTGCTTAATAAAAGACGTTGCTAAATCGTTTTGGATATGAGCATAGAGAATATGATGTTCTATATAAATTTCTATTGATAAACAAAAATCATTAAAGGGTTGAGAAGTGAATTCAGTTGCATTATCTAATCTAATAGATTTTATGGGATGATATAAAAAGTAAGATTTAAACTTGATAATTTGGACAAACAATCTAGCAAAAGCTAAGTTTTTAGTGGATAAAAGAAAGACATAAGATCATCTAGTTTAGGCATCTAAAAATATCATATAATATCTAAAATATCCACTATAGGGGTGTATAGTTCCATAAATGTCATCTTGTATTTTGTAAAGAAAATGTGATAACTCAGAGGTACGTCATCCCTAAAGGGTGGCCAATAAAGTTTTCTATGATCCTATCAAGCATGAAGGATCCAAGATGACCAAGTTGGTCATGCCAAAAGTTCATGGCTATATGATCATTAAACTTCTAGTTTACCAAAGACTTTTAATTGGCAATTGAGCATTTGACTCCTAATTGCATAAGATTCAACTATCTCAATATGAGTGTAATATATCCCTTTTGAGAGGGTGGAGACTTTTATCTAATGTGAACTTCAGATTTTTAACGTTAAATACGATGCAGAAGTATTCCTTATTTACTTCGTTTTGTATTTCTTGTTTACTAAACGTATGCCTTCGGAGCTCAATAAGTTTTTCTAGAACTACTTGAATATAAATTTTTTTGGATAAATAAATAGATACCATTTGGTAAACAAGATGGGCTCTTTCAGTGCATTCTATTATTTGTGTAGGTCTAGCTATAGTTGGCGCATTATGAGGGTTAAAATTATTTCATAAAAGAAACATATATGTCATTATCTAAAATATAATATAAACTTTATTACTTATTTTTATGATAATAACTGAAGATGCAACACTATATATAAAACTAGAATATAAAATACAATACTGAAGAACATGAATATCCAATTGTCTAGAAATTATAACTACTAAATCTAAGGCTATATCATCTAGGTGTTTATTATTTTATTGTCAGGTCCTTCATCGTTATTTTTTTTAAAGTCTGAGGGCTTTAACTGGATGCAATCAAAGTCATTAAAATCTTATGTCATGATTGCTTTCATAATCTTTTGGTATTATGGTACTATTATTTCACCTTTTCCTTTGATGCATGGTAAGTGCATGACAATTGACCTACACCTCCACACCTATAGCAAGCCCCTGTAGTGTGTTTGTTGGTGATGGATTTTTTGTGGGAGGAGCATGCCAAGCAAGCTTTATGATTTCTTAAAGTTTATATTTTTTTGTGGATTATGCTCACCTCTTCCAAGGTTGTTATATTTTTCTCAATTATTATAGTCGTCTCTTCCAAGGTAGCAACCTATTCTATAATTACCATTTATTCTGGGGTAGGTATAACAGCCTCCTCTACTGTGATTTTTGTCTCGATATTTTTAATATCCATTATTGATATTTACTTCAGGTAGTGTCATGGCTCGAATGAGCCTTAAGCTATGATTTTATATCAGAACTTTATTATTTTCTTCTGTAACTAAAAGAATAGATATGAGAATGGTAAATATTGAGAAGTTATGCTCATGATACTGTTGTTGCAGGAGCATATTCATGTCGTGAAAAATAGACAATATCTTGTCAATCATTTAACTATCATTAACATATTCTCTGTATAATTGTAAGCACGAGTGATACTAAACATGGCTAAGTTATATACTGATATTGATTTATAGTCCCGGTATCACAGATTCATCAACTCAGTTATAGTCGTTGGAAGAATGACTATCCTTATGTGGTTATACATGTCATTCTAGGACTTTCATAAGGCCAGAGTGTCTACCTCGGTGAGGCATTTATTTTTGAGGTCAGGATGGAGGTGATGACACAATAAGATTGTTGTCCTAGTTTTCTCTTCAAGATAGAGCTCGTTTTCTTCCACGATTGTACTCCTTAATTTCTTTGATTATAGGAGCAGAGTGGCATCTAGATGTCAGGTTAGATAATTCTTAATGTTGACTTCAAGGGTCTCAAATTCTAATTTAGATAGGTTTGATATATATGATGATATAATAGGGAAGCACAATCAAATTCTAAGCATTGCATAATTAATATATTGATTAAAACTACTAGATTCTAGAAACATTAAAGTCCTATTTGTTATAGGATTATTGACCCTATATATAGTAAAAAACTAATTATAAGATATACGTAATCATATTGTATTGTCTTGGCTTACTAGGGTCAAGCTCACACAAAGGTATGAATGAAGGCTATTAGTATCTAACAAGAATAAGGTTAATCCATACTATCAAAACAAAAATATGAGGTAAATGGTAAGATATCTCTTTTGAATTATGAAGCAGAGATACGCAATAAATAAACTTACATTAACCAATTTAATTAAATAAGATATCTACCTACTACATGCTATAAGTAATGATATGATATGAAACAATTCGAATTTGTAAAATTAGACCATACCGATGAGTCTAGAATAATCTAAATAGTTAAGATTCATAATTGGACCGGAGTGATCTGAACACCCAAAATCAATATTTGAATTATCTAGATCGGATCTAAATAAGTATCGAAAATATAAATAGAATACACAATTCTAAATTACTTCTAAGATATATCTAATTTGACAAACTCGAATATCATAATAAGATATAAGTACTAATATCTAAATATCATAAAACTATCAAATAGTACATTTAGACAAGTTCTGTTACAAATAAGGTCATATCTGTCTTTATTTGTAAACAGACAAGTACTTATAAATAGAATTAGGGATATTTTTGTAAATTGATACTTTTGGGCCGATTTTATAGAAAATTCTAGAACAGAAAATCATCTATTAGATAATTCAAAAATGAAACTGATGAAACTAAATTGGGTTCAACATGATTTTGGGTATAAACCCTAATAAGTATTAAAGAGCAAATATAATTATGGGTAAAATCGATCATGGATCAAAAAGGTGTCAAATAAGTTTATAGGTGAATCCCATCATAGATCAAAAGTAAACATATAAGATCATAGGTGAAAATTCAATTATGGATCAAAACTGAACATACAAGATCATGAGTGAAACCCATTATGGATCAAAACTGGGCATATATGATCATAGGTGAAAACCCATTATGGATCAAAACTGAGCATGATCATGTGTGAAAACTCATTATGGATCAAAACTGAGCATATAAGATCATGAGTAAAAACTCATTATGGATCAAAATTGAACATATAAGATTATGGGTGAAAACCCATTTTGGATCAAAATTGAGCATATAAGATCATTGGTGAAAATCTATTATAAATCAAAACTGAGCATAGAAGATCATGGGTGAAAACCTATTATGAATCAAAACTGAGCATATAACATTATGGTCATGCTCGGTCGCATACGGGCTACCGTGTGCTCGGCCTAAGCTCGACCACGGATGAACTGTAGTAAAGGAGAGAGAGGGACGGGGTCCTACGTACCTCGGGTGTGAGAGTGAAAGGAGGTACGGAGCCGGAGTTGGGTTGCTACAATGGGTCGCTGTTGCCACCGCTCAAAATCACGCTCGGTTGGGAGATTCGTGCCGATAACGTGTTGAGAGATAGGAGAGAAGCGATGCCAAAATCCATGCCCCCATCTTTGGAGTCGTATATTATTTATAGGGCGAATAAACTTAGGGCCCAAGTAACCATGAAAAACTCTAATTCCATAAGGGGGATTGGATAGTCAACAGTCACACGATCTGTCGATCTCATAACAATATTTTCCTAATTGAAATAGATACAAGAAGTCAAGTATTGATTATCAACACTTACCAATTTTTTTTTTTTTTTGAGAAATCCCTCTTAAATGGGCGAGGGGGAGGGGGGGGGGGGGGGGGGGGGGTTCGGCCTTGACCCCTACCGATTTATTAAAGTAAGTAAAAAGTACAAACTATGTCAAAAAGGCATCAAACACCTAAAAGGAAAACCCGACCAACAAGCCCTATCTCGAAGAACCCAAAAACTCTAACAAGAAGAACAAAAGGCCCTTGCATCTCAAGACTTTGAAGCTCTCTGTCTTTCCAAGTCACATATTTGAGTTTGAAAAGGACTTCAAATCCGTCATCTTACTAGATGAAACTATATCGAAAATAGTGTCGTCCTCAAACATATTAAGAGATAGGTTCAATCTTCGAAACTATACCAGTCAACACGTACCAATAAACTTACAAAAAAGAAATGCCATTTATGGTACGTACATAAATATTTTGCTAAGATTATTTACCAGAGTCCTTGCATTCATTTGAATTTTCTTTCTATGCCAGTATTACAAAAATACTCTCTAATTCACACTATGAGTGATCAAAGTGACCTTTCAAAAATATTCACATGTCTAGAATAAATATCTTAAATTGCTCACAACATGAATGATTACCATTCCACACAAAGGTAAACTCACATTCGAATCAATTGTAGTTTAACTTGTTATATATTACTAGTCAAGTAATGTCTTACGACACATGTGATAGAGGAGAAAAAATTTGGTGTAACCATGATACACTTCAGCTCCTGTAACAAGTCAATCACAAACGTCCATGCTCTCCCTTGCACAAAATTATAGCCACACAATGACAGCCAGTATAACAGGTGCGTCACACTTAGCCCCAACTACACCTTTCTTTTCCTAATGAATATTTAAATCAAAGACACCTATGAGGTTCAGTTGGGGCTGAGTTCGCTGCACCTATAGTCGTGGCTACCATCATGTGGCTATGATGTAGTGCCTGGAGTGTTTGGGCGTTTGTGATTGCCTGGTTACAGGAGTTGATGTGTATCACGGTTACACCAAAGATTTTCTCGTGATAGAGGTTGCATTCAGTCACTATAATTCATTCTAATCATAACTCGAATTCTATTGGTCGGGATAGTAATAGTATGAGACTATGAGTGTGTCTCATCATTCTGTTTGGAGACATCCGATAAACTTAGAAATTGCTCCATCTGGTTCAATGGACTTGCTAGATGATTGATTTCCTTCTTCCATTCCATGTTTATAGAGCTTAATGAATTTGCTACAAGTAGGGAATTATAAATCCCAAAAGTCAAGATATTAAAATAGAAAATGGTCTTTCAGTGCGATATATGTTATTCTGTGATCTAACGATTGAATGAGCAGAAACACCCGAGTAAATTTCTATTTGAGGATATCTCATTACATCCATTCAAAAGTGAAGTTTTAAGAAGATCAATATAAAATACGACTAATCATTTGGCCGAAAGATCATTTTAGGAGTCGAGTCCTAGAATCATCGAGGGGGATATGATTGAAGCCCATAAATTAGTCACCTCCGGTCAAAACCCTACCTCTGTAATTGGAAATCCCATGAAGGATGTTCAATGGGTAGAAACAAGCCTAAATAGGTGTCTAGTGAAATAGCACAATCCTATAGGGTATGTATAACTCCTTCCCATCCCTATAATGATGTGCTCTCATGTGTGATGGTTCATGATGAGATTTACCCTCTTAATGAGCCCAATGCAGAATTTTGCAAGATACAAACACGTCGCAGGTACTCTTGGAGGACTCACCTATATGAAGAGTAGTCGTGGGGCCGTGACTATAGGAATCAGGTAATTTCCTAGAAATTCTCATGAAGAAGGTATCAGCACATGGCGTTAACGAGCTAGCCCGCTTTAACCCAAGTCGATATGTATCGTGTGTACGACAGTTGATGTCCGGCCCAAGTAAGTTTGGCTCTCAACGTAGTTCACCTTGCTTTCCCCAGATCAAATTGTTAACACTAAGTGTTAGTTCAAGTCGGAAGACACCTTTACCTAATGCATAGCACAAGATTACCCAATACATATTTTAATTTATTTTAATTTTAATACATGTGTCGTTTCAAAATATTTAAATCGTGTGGAGAGGTTTCAATATTTTGAAACGGTTGAAATATCTCAATGACTAGGGGTGTAAAAAAAGCCCACCGGTCCGAACCCGGCCCAACAGTCAACAGCCTGAGCCCGACCCGGCCCGGCCCGAAAAATGCATGGGCCGGACTCAGACCGCCACTTGCGCCCGCAACCTGGCCCGAAACCCGGCCCAGCCCGAAAGGAAGCCCATGAGGTCGGCCCAAAAGCCCGATTGAAATGCTATAGTTTTGGAATATATATACATAAACTGTACATATTGATCATTAATAATAGTTAGTGCAGTGGTTTAACTGTGCTATAAACTTTGTGACGTCTTGAGTTTGAATCCACAAAAAAAAAAATTATTAAAAACTATTCCATTTTTAGCCTAAACCCCACCCGACACCAAATTCTTAGTATATCAATACACGGTCCGGGGCAGGGCTCATACCCTTGGTCGAAGGCCTAATAACCCGGCCCGACGGGCTTTCTCGGGCTTAGGATCTATAGGCCCGGCCCGGACCGGCCCAGCTCGTTTTACACCCCTATCAATGGCTAACCTTAAATGGGGACTTTAATACCTATCCATAATGGCTGGGTCTCCGGCTTTAGGATCTCTAGGCCCGCCCCGGCCCATCTCGTTTTACACCCCTATCTCAATGGCTAACCTTAAATGGGGACTTTAATACACATCCATAAAGGCTGGGTAATTGAGGCCCAACGGCTAGTTTTTTCCCTATATAAGCCCCCACTCCTCTCTCAAAAATATACAAGAAAACCATCTCTTCTTTCTTTCTATCTTGAAAAACTTTTGCTACAAGTTTTTCGAGTTTCAAGGCTCTAATTTGTTTATACAATCGTCATCGGCAATGGTCAACTGATCATCGATCAAGTCGTGCCGAAAATCGAGGAGGAGTTCGGATTGGGTTCGTTGTAGCTTTTGGTTCAAAGGATCCGTTCAAACTTACACGAAGGGATGACTTTCTTTCTTAGGGCAGCGATTACACTAACCCATCGAGTTAAGTTTTCGTTTTCCTTATTTAATTATAATTTCTAACAAGTCAGCTAGTTCATGTGATTTATAGGATGGTAGATTCAACAGAGGGTGATTCGAACTGTGTGTTTTAATGTCTGGCTTTGAGCTCGGATGAGGTTTCCCTCCTTAGACAGTTGTTAGCTGCGGACCTTGCGGTTGATCATGTCCGCCTATCCCAAATCCTTCGTGAAGGCAACCAAGTCGCTGATTGGCTGGCATGCGAGGCTTCTGGATTTTTTACCCTAGTGGCTCTTGATAATTGGATCTTGATATTTGTTCGATCTTAGTAGTTGGAGTACATCAATATTTACCAAAAAAAAAAAAATATAATAAAACTTATTATTTATTTATTTTATTTAAATAATCATTTAAATTGATTTAAAAAGTGGTTTTTTTCAAAATATTATTAAAAAATGAAATATTTAAACAAACAGCGGTTGATCGAAACTATTACTAACCTAGCGCTATAACAGCCACGTGACATGTCAGCGCTGTAAATCAAGCGCCATTTTTTTTTTCGGTTGAAGTAGAACCCGGTTTTTATATTTCCGGGTTTAAAACCGGTAATCAGTATGCCGAGTTTAACTGAAACCTCTTGTATGAAGTTTACATACTTAGCCGTTTTTTCTCTGGATTTCAGCCGCTTTTTCTCTAGATTTTGGATAAACTCGGTATCCACAATACCGGGTTTAAACCCGGCATTCCAAATATTGAGTTCTACTTGAAACAGAAAAAAAAAAAAAAACCCTCGCGTTCGCTTTACGGCACTGACACGCCACATGGCTATCAGAGCGCTAGGTTGGTAAATAGTTTTGGTCAGCAGCTGTTTAGATAAATATTTTATTTTTTAATAATAATTTGAAAAAAAAGCCCATTTAAAAAAGATTTCGCCACCTATGTTGTCCGACGTCTCTACCGTATATCCGGCTGTAGTAAATGACAAAAAAACACCGGATATATATGCGGACAAACGGTCACCGGACAGACACATTTAGTCACACCTCCTGGGCCTCAAACCCTAGACCAAGCCAGACAAGGACGCCACCAGGGCCACGCCGGCGTTCCAGCTCACCAATCCTCCCCGATCAAAGAAACCGGCGAGCTCTCGCCGGAGTCCCGCCGGTCTTCTCCCGATTGATGATCGATGATGGCCTCGGCGTGCGTGAACAACGCCGCAATGCCGACCGAGACCTTCCTTGACTGCCCCCTAGCGTGCCCCTCCTCCGGCTGGCGCAGCCCCAGGATCTCCTTCAGCCGCGACGAAGACTTCGCCGACGACGGGACGAAGGTCGCCAAGCCGGAGTCCGCCCCGAACCCGGCCGGATCGTTGGCATTTCCGGATAGGCCAGATCAGGAGGCCACCGGGAAGGATCTCGTGGACTTCGAGTTCCGCCTCGATGATCCCGTCGCGATGCTCCCCGCCGACGAGCTCTTCTACGACGGGAAGCTGCTGCCGCTGCAGCTGGCGGCTGCGTGGCCCGGGGCGGAGCTGGCAGCGGGCATCCGTTCCCCGGCGACGGCGACGGCGCGGCGGTCGGTGGAGGTCTCCCGATCGGATCCGTACTTCCTTTCCCCCAGGGCTCCGAGGTGCTCGAGCAGGTGGAGGGAGCTGCTCGGCCTCACGAAGCAGCAGACCTCGACGTCGGATCCCCAAAAGGGCTCCTCCGCCCCTTCCAAGACCCCGAACCCCAGATCGTTGAAGCATTTCCTCCACCGAAACCCTAAACGGCATCTAACCGACTCGTCCATGAGCCTCCCGCTGCTCCGAGACTCCGACTCCGAGTCGGTCTCCATCTCCTCTTCCCGCCTCTCCCTCTCCTCCGCCTCCTCGTCCGGCCCGGAACACGAGGATCTCCCCAGGCTGTCCTTAGACTCGGACAGGCCGAGCCCGATCCCGACCCCGATCCCGAACTCTCTAGGCCGCAATCTTCCAAGGTTTCGTGTCCCCCGACCGAGGTCCTCCGCCGCGGCGCCGGAGAGCCAAGCGGCTGCGGCCGGCCGCAGCCTGGCCCGCCGGGAGGCGGAGGCGACCCCGCTGCCGCGGGTGGCGTCGGTGGAAAGCCCCCGGATGAACGCGTCGGGGAAGATCGTGTTCCAGGGGCTCGAGCGGAGCTCGAGCAGCCCCGGGAGCTTCAGCGGGGGCGGGCCGCGGGGGATGGAGCGGTCCTACTCGGCCAACGTCCGCGTCACGCCGGTGCTCAACGTCCCGGTGTGCTCGCTTCGCGGGTCCGCCAAGTCGGGGTCGGTGTTCGGGTTGGGCCACCTCTTCTCGCCGCTGAAGGAGAGGGACGGATCGTCCGGCCCTCGAACCAGCGCCACCGGCGGCAAGGTCAGGATCGAGAGGGCCTAATCGAGATTAGGTTAGGTGATAACATTGACAGTGAGAAAAAAAAAAAAAAAAGTGACAAAGATTCCCAAATATTCGGATTAACTGTAGTTTGTGTCCCATTTTCCTATGGTTTTAAATCAGCTTATGTAAATATTAGATTTTTCTTTTATTCAATTTTCTCTTGGGCTTTCAGCTTTTGAGCTGATTTAGTTTTTTATTTTTTATTTTTATTTTTTCCTATAATTAGCCATTTGTGCTTCATGCCAACACTATGGGTGTTCTAGTTTTTTTTTTTTTTTTTTTAGAAATCCTTTGTGTTGAGGGGGTTGTTTGGTGTAGACTCCTACTTGTTAATTGATAAAACATTATAGGTACAATAAAGTCTAATTTCTACAAGATGTTACAATTGTTCAACCAAGATAAACATCGATCCCGATAAGGAGATTGCCTAGGATTTCAGGAGCTTGATTCATGATTTCACTCCGTTCATAAATTCCAATAAACTGCCACGCTTATCATACTCCATAACTATCTTTTATCAGAGGGGACTTTGATCCATCACCGGTAAGCCCACAAGAAAATTAGTGAGGGGGTGGCTGAAAGCCCCATCTTGTTCTTGAAATATCTCCAAATATTCTTCGAGGGTGGAAGTTTGTATTTACTCATAATTCCTACTAAGATTCACCGGAGAAATCTGTTTTTATATTTTTTTGATCTCTTTCTTTTATTGTTACAGGAGGTCTCGCCCTGATTTGTCGTCGTTAGAGCATCTCCATCGGGCTCCTAAGATCCGCTCCTTCGGTGAGTGCTGAACAGGAGGAAAAATTCCTTCCAATTTCAACGTACTCTTTAGTTATCATCGGATCCCACTACACTGATTTATATGATATTTTGTCGCCAAGTAGAAACTCATAAATCGGGCCAGGGTGCAACGAATGGCTGGGATCAGACCCCACTAGAGAAATACATAACGCTTGGGAGTTCATTGGAGAGCTCTTCAATCCCCAATCCCTACTTTGCCAACATCGTAGCTAGGAGCTCCGAGACCAGGGAAGGCACCTAGGAGCCCGTTGGAGCTGTTCTTACCCACCATGGAATTTGTGTGTACATACCCACTCCTAACGTGTGAATCACACTTACTGTAACTGCAAGGCAATGCCACATCAAGATGTGTATAGTAAAAGGTGGTAGGTCTATTGTCTAAAGCTCCTGCCACCTTTGGCATAGGCCCCTACATTTGATCTGAGTGTCAAAATTCGTTCGGCGCGCGACACCTACATAGTATGCGTAACCCAAATAAAATTAGACAACCAAATGAGTTGTACAACACGGAAAATGCTACAGTGCTACAGGTAACACACATCTTTCACTTGTTTTTCAGACATTCCAAAGAAAATTAGAAAAAACCAAATGAAAAAAAAAAATCTTGAAACAATATATTGATCAAGCCAATTTACAAATATTAATGGAAACGGTGTGGATGGATGAGCCGCTGATGGCTTTGTATTCTTCAAAGCATTCACGATATCTTTAGCTGTGACAGGATCAAAGTTCGGGCAACTCTGCTTGCTAAACTACAGGTCATTGATGCTTAGCACAACACAAAAAAAAAATAGAAACATCAGGTCCATATGAAATGAGCAACCATATCAAGTGCATTAGTTAATAGAGATTTTTGAATACTCACATTTCAAAAGAGAACACAAAAGAGACATTAAATAAAGAAAAAATTAGTACATGTGCAAATCTTAATTGAATTAGACCCTAATATATTAGAATATATGTTGGAATTTTGCCAATTGTTCAAATCTAATAAAATGGATAATTTAAGTTGGAGAATTAACATGAAACAAAGACAACATATAGAAAATTATATAAGTTGATACATAGTTTATATAATCAAAACCAATATTGGCCTTTAATTAATTGCAAAAACAAAAAAATATTGGCTTTTAAAATGAACATCTCAAATATTCGACTTAAAACAGGAATTGCCCGTGCAGGCAATTGGAGAAGAAATGATTCAAATAGGAGTGTGTAAACAATGAAGTCAGTTTAAGAAAAATCCATCCCCGTGAAATAATGTGCATATAGATGGGAAAAATTTCCAACCTGTACAGGTTTTGATTAAAATCAACTGAAATCCATCAAAGATCCAACTACCAGTTTGTGTCAAATCAAGGGAAATGAAAAAAAAAAACATATTAGGTTATCCTAGATGAAGCATAACAAACATCAGATTCTTGAATAGCAATTAAAAAAAAAACATCTTTCTCAAGCACCTGAATTGAAGCATTTCAATGAACTAATAGGGTGTCGGACCCGGCAAGGGCATGGAGGGAGGAGCCGGCCGCCAGTGAAGGCAGACACCAAAATAAAAAAGGAACAAAAAAGAAAAAAAAATTAACCAATTCCTTCTCCCTCCTCCCTCTCGATCCCTCCTCCCTCTTACTTTCCCCAACTCTTCTCTTCCTTTTCTCTATGCCATTGCAACAAAAACAACAAAACAAAAAAAATCAAACCAACTAGTAACAACCGAAAGAAGGAAAAAAAACACGGGCGAGGGGGGGGGTCGCAAATACAGAACACCGGACAATCGCAGATAATTAATAGTACACGATATTGATATTTTTCTAAAATTTATTACAAAAATATTTTTACACAATCAAACAGCGCTCTAGCTGCGTACTTTCAACAACCCTCACGTCGTCGTCCCAACACCAACATTAGTGCTCTCATTCCCCTGACGCCGCATCTCCTGCAATTAATAACATATATTTGTTACAGAAATGGTTGACATCAATAATTAATAAAAAATGTTAAAAATATTATATTAATTGATAAAAATATTTTTAACATCTCTGCTGTCGGTTTTCTAGTGTACCGTCGATTTCAATAAGTTACTTTGGTACCAAACGAGATGCCCGTACCGGTTTTCAATACTTTTAATTGCTATTTTAAAATTTCGCTTTCCGATAGATAAATTTCGAGTCAAAGTCGAAAATCTTAAGTTTTACTCTAATTTTAAAACCTTTTACTATGATTTGTGTGATTTCATTATCAACAAGTTAATCTGGCCCCTAGCGACATACCCGCGTATGTTTTTAGAACTTTTAGTACCTAATTTATAATTTCACCATTTGATGGACAAATTTCTAGATTAAGTGTTAAAAAATTTTAAGGTTTATTCAGATAGAGAATCCGATAATTTGTACTTCTATGGTTTTCATATTTCGGACTTGCAAAAAAAATAATTAGTAGATATTTTAAGATTTTGCCCTCCGATTGACTAATTTAGATAAGTGTTTGCAAACCATATATTTTCGACATTCGAAATATTAACTTGTTTTGGATTCGATCGAAGTGTTATCGGATCACATCCAATAATTCGTATTTATATGGTTGTTCGTATTTCCGGCTTGCGATCAAGAATTTAGTAGATATTTAAAAATTTTGTTCTCCGATTAACTAATTTAGAGACCAAGTGTTTAAATCATAAGTTTTCAGCTTCCAGATTTTGGACTCGGTTTGGATTCGATCGGATCGCATCCGATAATTCATACTTATATGATTTTTTTTATTTTGAACTTCCAAACAAGAATTTAGTATATATTTAAATATTTTCCCTCCGATTGACAAATTTAGAGTACAAGTGTTTGCAAATCATAAGTTTTCGGCTTCCGGATTATAAACTTGGTCTAGATTCGATCGAATCGTTATCAAATCATATCCGATAATTCGTACTTGTATAGTTTTTAATATTTCGGACTTGCGAACAAGTATTTAGTAGATATTTTAAGAATTTTTCTTCCGATTGACTAATTTATAGTCTAAGTGTTTGAAAATCATAAGCTTTTCCCTTTTGGATTTTAAGCTTGGTTTGTACTCGATCGAATCGTTTTCGGATCGCATCCGATAATTCAGAATTATATGGTTTTTCGTATTTTCGACTTACGAGTTAGTATTTCGTAGATATTTTGTGATTTTGTCATCCGATTAACTAATTTAGAGTCTAAGTGTTTAGAAATCATAAATTTTCGTCTTTCGGCTTTTGAACTTGGTTTGGATTCGATCGGATTATTATCGGATCGCATCCGATAATTAAAACTTATATGGTTTTTCGGATTTTGAACTTACAACAAATATTTAGCAAATGTTTTCAGATTTTGCCCTCCGATTAACTAATTTAGACTCTAAGTGTTTGAAAATCATAAGTTTTTTAATTTCAGATTTTAAACTTGATTTGGATTTGATCGGATCGTTATCGGATCGCATCCAATAATTCGAACTTGTATAGTTTTACGTATTTCGGACTTGTGAATAACTATTTAGTAGATATTCTAAGATTTTACCCTCCTTTTAACTAATTTAGAGTCTTACGAAAACTCTAAATTAGTTATAAGTTTCAGCTTTTGAATTATGAACTTGGTTTTGATTTGATCGGATCGTCATCGGATCTCATTCTATAATTCGTACTTGTATGGTTTTCCGTATTTCGAACTTAAGAACAAGTATTTAGTAGATATTTAAATAGTTTATCCTCCAATTGACTAATTTAGAGTCTAAGTATTTGAAATTCATAAGTTTTCGTCTTTCAGATTTTAAACTTGGTTTGGATTCCATCGGATTGTTATTGAATTGCATCCGATAATTTGTACTTGTATAGTTTTTCGTATTTCGGACTTACAAATAAATATTTAGTAAATATTTTAAGATTTTGCTTTCCGATTGACTAATTTATAGTCTAAGTGTTTAAAAATCATAAGTTTTTATCTTTCGGTTTTCGAATTTGGTTTGGATTCGATCGGATCGTTATCAGATAGCATCCATTGTACTTTTATAATTTTTCGTATTTCGGACATGCAAACAAGTATTTAGTAGATATTTAAATATTTTTCCCTCCGATTGACTAATTTAGAGTCTAAGTGTTTGAAAATCATAAGTTTTCATCTTTCGGCTGTTGAACTTGGTTTGGATTCGATCGGATCGTTATCGGATCGCATCCAATAATTTGTAATTGTATGGTTTTTCGTATTTCAGACTTGCGAACAAGTATTTAGTAGATAAATATTTTTACCTTCGATTGAAGTATTTTGAGATTTTACCCTCCAATTGACTAATTTAGAGTCTAAATATTTGAAAATCATAATTTTTCAGCTTTTGGACTTGGTTTGGATTCGATCGGATCGTTATCTAATCGTATCCGATAATTCATACTTGTATGGTTTTTTATATTTCGAACTTACGAATAAGTATTTAGTAGATATTTTAAGATATTACCCTTCGATTAACTAATTTATAAAAATACTTAAAGAAATCATGATAAATAGGACAAAGTAACATATTTGAAATCACTTAACCGATATTCTTCATCACACTTATATTACAGGAGAAACACACAAAGCATACGTCAAATGGAAATGATTTATTTATTTTTTCAGGTTTGCAAAGATGATGATATCTTGTCTCTGTTCATTGCTCCAAATCTCAATGTAGATCTTTTGTAAGCTATCCTCCTCCATCGAGTCAGTCGTTTGCAGATACATAAGCCATCCTCCTAATCCTAACCTAAACCCAAAATCTAATCTAAACCCTAAACCAAATTGTAACCCCTAATCCTAACCTAAACCCTAAACCTCCTAAATTTTGGATTGGATAAATACCACTTTGCCCCCTTGAAGTTTAGCTTAAAAACACAACTAGGTCTACAAACGAGCTGAGCCGAGCTTTGGACTGTTTGAGCTTGGTTCGGTTAAAAGCTTGGTTGTTCAAGCTTGGGCTTGGCTTGTTTGGTAATCGAGCAGAGCCGAGCTTTGATCTATTTGAGCTTGGCTTGTTTAATAAACGAGGCTACTCGAATAAGCTATTACCAAGCTTGTTCATGAACTTTATCTTAAGCCAAATCTTAGACAATATATATTTGGTTTATTCATGCCTCTTATGAACGTATTCACAAGCCTATTCATGAGCTTGCTCACGATCCTAAACGAATATGTTCACGAGCCCAACCGAGCCAAGCTTTAGTATGTTTGAGCATGGCTTGTTTATTAAACAAGCCTAAACGTACTCTAGGCTTGGGCTTGACTCAACTAGTAATCAAACAAGCTCGAACGAGCCATCACCGAGCTTGTTCGTGAGCTACTCATGAACGACCCTAAACACAACCTCCGTATAAATTTTCAAAACTATATTTTGCCCCCTGAAATTCAGTTTTAATGAAAGAAAAATGATCAAATAAGGAAATTAAGTAGTTGACAAATGGGTATTGTGCTAACATTTCAAACTTTAGGGTGTGATTTGGAATAAAATAAATTAAGGAGAGGGATTTTTCTAATTAGGATGCAATTTGAAACAAAATAAACTTTAGGGTGCAATTTGGAACAAAATAAACCAAATCCTAAACCTAAACCCTAAACCTAATCTAAACCCTTACCTAAACCCTAAATCTAACTCTAACCCTAATCCTAAACCTAAACCCTAACCTAAACCTATTCTAAACCTTACCCTAACCCTAAACCTAACCCTAACCTAAACACTAAACCTAACCCTAATCCTAAACCTAGCCTAAACCTAAACATTCAACCTAACCCTAATACAAAACTTAAACCAAAAACCTAACCTAAACTCTAAACCCCACCCTAAACCCTATACCTTAAACCCTAGGTCCCTAACGAATATGTACACTTTCTGAAGACGAATGCATACTCTTTCTAATATACACTTTCTAAAGACGAATATATACTCATTCTAAAGACGAATGTATACTTGTAGGGACCATAGCTAATATAACAAATTATGGTGTGTTGAGGCTAATATAGCAAATTCTGGTGTCCTGAAGCAAATATAACAAAATAATTATGGTGTTCTGAGGCTAATTTTGTGTCCATATTCAATACTAAAATGGTTATTTTTAATTTGTGTATGTGTAAAAGGGTCCATAGATCAGCAATTGTTGCACATGCAACAAACGTGGCCAATAAAAGTTATGTGGTTAAGGTTAGTTTTAGGGGTTAGGATTAGAGTTAGTGCTATGGGTTAAGATTAATTAGGTTTAGGGTTAGGGTCTAACCAATCTCCCTTACCCTCTCCGGTGCCACCCCCATTCTCATCCTTCCCGGCCCCTTTTCTGCTCCTCCTTCTCTACTTTCCAACCTCCTCTCTTCGTCCTTTATGCCTTGTCACCCCCCTCCCCTCTTGCTCCCTAGCTACCCGATCCAGCAGTAACTGACCATAGCCAGTTGATGCTACATCCGGCAACTAGGGCACAAGTGAGAAGGGGGCGGCAAGGCAAAGGGGGAGGAAGAAAGGAGGTAAAGGAGAGGAGGGAGGAGAGTAAAGGACAAGGAGGAGAAAATGGAGAAAGAGGAGAATGGGGTGGCACTGGATGGAGTTGAAAGATATTTTTCAATTCAATCAACAAGATGAAGAGCATACAGATGGTCAACTCATTACAGTTGATGTTCAATAACCTAAATGTATGGGTTTTTTTTAAGGATCTTAGCATCTAAATATTGTTTAGTTTCAGTAATGGTCATTGCAACATGTCAAGGGTATCATATGTTTAAAAATTATGAAATTTGTTTCTCTTGTTATTCCAGAAAATATTCAAATTGAGCTTTTTTTAATTTAATTTTAGGAAAAGTGTGGAAGCACTTATGTGAAGAACAGAATTGAAAACTTTAGAAGGAACACCCAATACCAAATCCACCTCTCCTCTATAATAAAGGTACTAAGTAAGAAGAAAATTATCATAAAGTAACACAAAAGAAAACTATAAAAAAAGAGAACAGAACTGCTTATATCTACAACTCTAACATCCAGTTGTACATCTCGATCTATCCCGCTCGAGATACCTAGAGAGACTATATATTCAAACCAGTCAAATTCTTCAAGACATGGACAGTTTGAGGCATAGTGGACATATTTTTCATTTAAAAATTTAAAACAATCATATTCCATTTATACTTGTAAAATCCTACAATTATTTGGTTTCAATTTCAATCCTTAAACATGACCTTTATGGCATTGGTAAAATTCTATCCCAATATTTAAAAAGTATGCTTAAATAAGGTTTTGGTGATGTAGCGTATTGGTTTAGATCTAAGAACCTTCGCAGTTCGTAACTATTAATTATTAGCAAATCCTCTATGGATTCCACATGCCTTGTTAATGTTCTCTACTTCTCTTTTCTTCATTCTCCATCTCATCTTCTAAATTAAAAGCACTCCCAAACCGATTCCATCATCACAAATCTCAGTCAAGTCAATCCCTAGATCCATTGGGATAAGACCCTTCCTACAAGGTCATTCCCACCCAATATTGTCACTAGTGGATCATATGAACCATGAAGCTTATGATATTGATAAGGAGGAAAGAGACATTCATTATTAGAAAGGGATCTTGATCGAACTTCATCTCCTCCACCACCCCAACCCCCTCCCTCATCCAAAAAATAAATAAAAATCTTATCCTCAGAAAAAAAAAAACATTATACACCCTTCCATAGCACTCCAACGAATGGTAATAAAGTAGAGAAATATCCTAGAGCGACCAAGATCGAGTTGGGGAAGAGTGTCTAGTTGCAGAGAAAAACATTGTCATTATTTGTGGCTTAATTGATAGCAGCAAGGAGAGGGGAGAAATAAGAGAAGGGGGGTGCAAGAGAAAAGGAACTTGAATTAGTTTTGGTGGGAAATAATTTGGGGTCTACAATTTCCAAAGTGAGATCATATCTGAGTTTGATATGAAAGTGCATCATAAGATCGGTCTCGGCTTCTGAAAAGTAACGTAGAATTGATCTAATATCCATAGGAATTGGTATGGTATCTAAAAGGATCCTTCAAAATTTTGAGAAATTATAGGGGGAAACATAAAACATGTAAAGAGGATTGCTAAAGTTGATTCTGTCGCAGAAATTCTGGGTACTAGAAAGGATTAAATGTTCATTCCAAAAAAAGAAGAAAAAAATGGCCCAAAGGGTGAAGAAATATACTTGTGCTCGGATCAAAGTGGACAAGCTCATCTTTGGATGTTGTCATCGGCTGCTCGGGCGGATCATCGACATCCCTCGACAATTATCTCTAGACCTGCATGTAGCACCACACCCACATCTGAGACCATAAAAATATATCTACCACTATTTGACAATATAATTATCTACATATTTGATTACCATTAAATCTCAAAGCACGAACCCGATCTGCTCTGCTGAGACCCCTAGCTGCGCCATCGTATTGCTCTGCCGGCGCCAAACCCGATCGGGAGAAGGAGAAAACGGGGGGGAAGGAATGTAGATCCAGCCCATACCTGGCTGCTGGTGCAGCCCTCGTCGGAGCAAGAAGCGGGGGAGGGGGATCAGGATCCAGCCCCTCTCCGGCAACGGTTCTACTGGAGGGGGTCGGGGAGGGGGGATCTGGATCCAGCCGTGGAGGGGATACGATCACCCCCTCCCCCCCCCCCTTTCGATTGACCCACAAGAGAAGAAGAGGGGAAAGGGAGCTGATTAGCTCCCTCCCATTGCTATCGGGATCTACCACGGCCGCTACTCCTCCTCTTTTCACCTCGCCGCTGCACCTCTTCTTCGCACCGCGCCGGCCACCGTTTTGCCGCTCCGAGAGAGAGAGAGAGAGAGAGAGAGAGAGAGAAGGGGCGGGGCTGACACTGGGGGATTTTTTTCAGAACCGAGAATGGGGATCGAGAGAGAGAGAGAGAGATGGAAACTATGGAGTGGGGGAGGAGTAGGGATGGTAACGGGTCGGATTTGGGACGGGTCGCCCTATCCCGAGCCCGCCCCATAATATTTTATCCCGTCCATACCCGTCCCAAACCCGTGTCGGATTTTGAGGGTAATTTCCAAACCCGTCCCAATTAATATTGGAGAAACCCATACCCGCCCCGACTCGCCCCATTTATGCATTGCGGGTCGGGTCGGGTCGGATCGGCTACATAAAAAACTACATATTTAGCTTCTTTGGCCCACCTAGCAGTAGCTCTACATAGAGAAAAATACAGAGTAAATGTTCCTCCTATATTACGATCACATCGTTATAAGCACAAGTTAACTTATTATATAATCTTGAGAACCAACATATCAAATAATATTTAAGATATATGAATATATGATAGGTTATATACCCGGGTCGGGTCGGGGCGGATTGGAGTAAAACCCGAACCCGATCCAAACCCGACCGGGTTTTAAATTCAAATCCCAAACCCGTCCTAAACCCATTTTTGAGCATCCCAAATCCGTCCCAATCGGGTCGGGTCGGGTCGGGTAACCCGGTAAACCCGGATAATTGCCATCCCTAGGGAGGAGTTAGGGTTCGTCTCGGAAACAGGGAAATAAAAAGAGGGATACGAGAGAGGGGACTGAGTGTATCCAATTAAAATCGAACGGCCACCATTTGGGGTTGAATCCGATCTGCAGGGCGGGGTTGGGCGAAACAGACGGTTGTGATTCTTGATACGTGTCTGGCGCCGCCGTGCGATCCAGTGATTGGACAGTGCTGGTGATCAGACAGACTTGTTTGAATTCAAATTTTAGACAGAGAAGCGGGAAATGAGTGAATTTAACTTTGAGGAGGGAGAGAATAAGGGGATGAATCCTAGCTAGGGCTGGCAATTTTGGACCCGGCAAAACAGACCCGACACGAAGTTAGCGGGTCTGGGTCAGGGTTAAACGGGTTCGGGTCGTAAATGGGTCGACCCATTAGACCCATTTAATAAACGGGTCGGGTCCGGGTTTAGGGTCTGGACACGGTAGATCCGGGAAGACCCGTTTAAAACTCAACGGGCTGTGTCGGGGTCGGGTCTACCCGCAATCCAATACTATAATATATAGTACCAACGGGTCTATCGGGTCAGGTTGGGTCGAGTCGGACTGGGTCGGATCGGGTCAACTTAATAGACCCGTGTGGTAAACGGGTCTAGCGGATCTTATCGGGTCTACTCGTTTATAAACGGGTCGGGTACGGGTTAGGATCTAGACACGATTAGTTATGCAAGTCGGGTCCGGGTCTAGGGGTTTTAGACACGACACGACCCATTGCCACCCCTAAACCTAGCCCTTGGCATGTTTATTAGGGCTGTAACTCGGGCGAGTTGGGTTGGGTTAGGGTTCAACCCAAGCCCAACCCAAGTACTAAAACCCCTAACCCTAACCAACCCAACCCAACCTCCAACCAGAGATTCCCAGCCCAAGCCTAAACCAAACAAAAAATTTTATGCTCAGGTTAGGCTCGGGTTAGCCCAAGTTAGTAGGACGCATTGGATTTTGCAGGTTCATGTATACTTATTTTTCAAAATTTTAACATTTGAAGATCCAAAACTTAGAAAGAACTTATGCTTGTTAACACTACCATACAACTTTTTTTCAATTTCTATATATACAATTTACTAGATCATTAGATAATGCCTTTGTTTGATAAGCAAGATGCAAATAAGTAATATGGGATTGGGTGAAACGAATGACTGTGACTGCAACCACTCAATATATGAGTACTCATGATGGTTGTGATTATAAACAATATATCACAGACTCATAGATATACATGAGTACTCGGGTTCTGGTTGGGTTGGGTTGCTTGACTCCTCAACCCGAGCCCGACCCAAATTCAACTCGGGTTGTATTTTTTCAACCCTAACCCAACCCAATCTTCAAATACATAAACCCTAACCCGCCCAAAAGTCGGGTTGGGTCGGGTCCAACCCGCCCAAGTTGCAGCCCTAATGTTTATCCCCTCTTACAAATGAATCCCAACCCCAAACTATCTTCCCAAACTATCTCCCATCCCTCCAATTCAATAGTAGATACTAGAATGCCCGTGGCCAATGACACGCAAAAGATTTCGAGGGTGGATATAATATTTCAAAGGTGGCAAAAAAATATTTCGAGAGTAGTGACAATATTTCGAGGGTAATAACAGTATTTTCATTAATGGTGATAATATTTTGAGAAATATGACAATATTTCGTGAGCGGTTATAATACTCATGTCTGTTTGCACTCGAGCGGAGTGGCAAAATTGGCTTGGCAATACCCCCAATCGACTGGGGGCATCCACATTCGGGTGGAGAGCCCACACTTGGTGAAGACAAATTCGTCGACGACACTCACATTTGAAAGTAATGGCCACATTCAGAACTGCAGCAAAGGGGTAGCAACAACATTCGCCATTTCTGGCTACAAATCATCCCCCGAAGCAACAAATTTTTGCGAGAAATCAGAGCCAGAAGTCTCAACAACTTACTGAATTTCAGCTGCACCACGCACCGTACCCTCCAAGGTAGTAAATATCTCACCCACCCAGGGTTCCCCCACTCCACAAGTCTCAATAACCACACTCCCTGCAGCAACAACTCTTGATTCTCCATCACAGCAAACTGAGAAGCACATCTGAAAGCTATATTTGTAGGTATTAAAGGGGCGTTGCCTTTGTGCTTACCTTCTGCTTTAATTTAAGGGTTAGCTGCAAGCCGAGCATGCAAAGTACCAATGCGGCTCCAGAAATATATATCAGCGGGATCAAAAGTTATATTAAAAAATAATTTTCACGTGACGACATGAATAGGGTTCAGTGAATCGATCGAGTGGGATCAAATTAACAGTCAAAACTAAATATATTATGATAAAAATAAAATTTTAATAGATTTTTATTAGTAGATTTGAATCGATGAGTCGGGTCAATAGACCCGACCACCACCCATATGTAGCACTGCCCAAGGTGAATCCCAATAGAAAGAGTCCCCAACTCATCCATACTAAGGGCTCTTCTTGTCGGTCTCCAACCTTTCCCTACAGAAATGGTCTTTTTCCTCCTATGATGTTTAGGATGGGCTAATCAAGCGTCATTCGTACGTTATGATCAATCTTAACTTTTATTTCGAAATTACCCTTACCAATTTTCAATATGAAAAATGATTTCATCCCCATAATACATTAACTTTTAACTGATACTTACCGGGATAAGGGTATTTTTGGAATAAAATTAAAGTTTTGCAGTTGAAAGAAGGGGGGCTAATTGTTCAGGGGTCAATTTATAAAAAAAAAGTTTAGGGACCAATGTGAAACGAGCTGTATCATTAGGGGTGGGTTTTTGTAATTAGTCCTCTTTTTTAATATAGCTTCCATAAATTGCATTTCTCGATGTCTCAATCGTCGTTACTATTTTTTTTTTTTATCTTTCAGATTTCCATCTCTTCATGAGCAGGGATTATGATGCACGAGTGCAAGTGTACCTTTGTTTTGAGCCCCACCTGCTCGTCAAGTGGAGAAAATTAAACCTAACCAATCATGGACAAAGCGAAATGGTATTTCATTTCACGAGAAATGCTATTCAGCCCCAAGGTTTTTTCAATTCCGCACTCAACAGACGTGGCAGCGTACAACTGGTAGCAGAATTTCACAAGCGACATTAAATCTTTAGGAAATGCTATTCAGCCCTAAAGTTTTTCCGATTTCACTCAGACCGATTGATGTGGCCGTGTACGAGTGGTGGTTAAATGGCCATGTCAATTGGGCTGAGCCGAATCGAAAAAACCTTCGGGCTGAATAGCATTTCTCATGTTAGTCATACTGTATAGTGTTGAGATACACATACCCGTAGATAACCTGTATAGGATACCCTTTGTTCTTTTCTTTGTATGATTCATATATATTTGGCCCTTGGCCTAATGAGAGTGTGCTCATCCATTCTCCCCAAAACCCTAGCCTCTCTCTCTCTCTCTCTCTCTCTCTCTCTCTCCCTCTCCATGCTAGGGAACGTTTGTCACATGGTATCAGAGCTTTCGATTCCGAGGTCCTCCGACAAGATCTGACCCTCCTCCGGCGAACCGAGGCGCAGATCCGTCCGGTGACTGCATCCGGCGCAGATCCGCCGCGCGAGGCCCTCCGGCAACTGCATCCGGCGCAGATCCGCCGTCGCGCGAGGCCCTCCGGCGACTGCATCCGGCGCAGATCTCCTCCCTCGGATCCGGCGCAGAGGCCAGAGCTATCCTCCCTTTCCGGCGCGCAGATCTCCGGCGACTACATCCGTCCGACGAGCTCCTCTCACCTCCTCAGATCTGCAAGCACCTCTCACCTCCTCAGATCTGTGAGCTCCTCTCACCTCCTTAGATCTGCGAGCTCCTCTCACCTCCTCAGATCTGAGCCCTCCTCACCTCTCAGATCTCTGCATCTGTCCGGCGAGCTCCTCTCATCTCCTCAGATCTGAGCCCTCCTCACCTCTCATATCTCATCCAGATCTGAGCCCTCCTCACCTCCTCAGATCAGAAGCCCTCTCTTGCACCGGTTCTGCACAGCTCCGGCGAACTCTGAGTTCCGGCCAGCGGCCTCGAGCCCTCCCCTCTCAATCTCGTGATGATTTCGATCTCGATCTCGCGACGATCCCTCGAGGCCCTCTCGACTCTCGCACCGGTGAACTCTAGATCTGCATATTCGGTCTCTGAGCTCCGAGTGAAGCCACTGATTCGACCGGCGAGCCACCATGGTCGACTTCTCCTCCGTAGATGCTCCTCCGCCCGTGCCACAGCACCATGAGAGCCTCCCATTTGAGTACACTCGTGACTTCCTACCGAGCTCGACGGACTTTCCTCTCGCCTCCTCCGCCGACTGGGAAGCATGGGCAGCCACCGTCCAGACCACGCTTCTCGGACGTGGCCTTTTGGGATTACTCGACGGCACCACCACGGCACCGAGTCAGGTTTTCCCTACCGCTCTTTAAGCGTGGCGTCTTCGTGATGCACGGGTCACCGCCTACCTTTTCGCTTCAGTTGATCGGATGATGCGTGCTGAGCCGCCCTTGGAGCATCCGCAACTATATGGCGCTCCTTAGTTGAGCGCTTCGTGGAGTCTAGCGGCCCCCGCGAGTATGCCCTTCTCTCCCAAGTCCAATCCGAACAGCAGGGTGATCGTACGATCCAGCAATTCCATACGCAGATGCGTGGTTACTAGCGGGAGCTTCAGTCACTGGTACCTCCCGTCTCTCCCTAGTGTCGTGCCACCCACCAAGCCTTCTGGGAGCGCCGCCAACGTTACCAATTCCTGATAGCCCTTCGACCAGAGTTTGGCCCACTTGCTGGTGCCCTGATCCACCGAGACCCACTTCCACGCTTGGATGCTGCCATTGCTGAGTTCGTCGCCAAAGAGACCAGGCTGCGCACCATCGCCACCAGGGCTCCTCCATCCCCCTCCAGCCACACGGGCGTCCTTGCTGTAGCCCCACCTGCCTCTCTTACTTCTGCTTCTGGTCGTGATCGGTTTGTGTGCACTCACTGCCACAAACCAGGTCATGTCGTCGCCATATGTTGGAAGCTATATCTCGAGAAGAGGCAGGGACCCTACGGATGTGGTCGACCCGTTGGCTCTACTGCTGCTGCTGCTACTGCTCCGTCCTCTCCTCGCACGGTTCCATCATCACCCCGAGGTTCCTTGGACGCCCCCGACGCCACTCAGCTCCTTCAGCAGCAGTTTGCACAGCTTCAGTTCCGCCTAGACCAGCAGGCGAGCTTCAGCTCCGCCGAGGCTTCCAGCGCCTCCAGTTCCTCTGCTCACTTAGCCACTCCCGGTACCTTCGCTACTTGGATTCTGGACTCTGGGGCCTCCCATCACATGACTTTCAATGCTTTATTGCTTACCGATTGCCGTCCGGCACCGCACATCCCATCGATACATACTACAGATGGCTCTTCTTTAGCCATCTCGCAGTGTGGATCGATTACCGCCACTACAGAACCGAGCGGTCGTCTCTCTTTACCCACTGTGTTGCATGTTTCCCAGCTTCGCATGCAGCTCATCTCCATTAGCAGCCTCTGTGACTCTGGATGTGTTGTGACTTTCTCCCCTTCTTCTTATATTGTGCAGGATCCACGTACCGGACGGGTGATTGGCGCTGGTCGTAGGTCAGGCAGGCTGTACCACCTTGAGCATCTCCATCTTCCCCTCATTCCTCCTTCTGGCGTCTGTAGTTTAGCTTCTCCCGATGCCGACTTGTGGCACCGAAGACTAGGCCACATTTTTGAGTCTCGACTTAAGAGCTTACTCCAGACTGGAGCTCTAGGTCATTGCTCTTTTTCTTCTTTATCTACATGTACCGGTTGTAAGCTTGCCAAAGCTACAGCCGTATCTTTTCCTTCTAGTATCTCTCAGAGTTCTGCTCCCTTTGACTTAGTACACTTCAATATCTGGGGCCCTGCACCTCTTCCTTCGATGTGTGGCTATCGCTACTATTTTTCTTTCATCGATGACTTCAGCCGATACACTTGGGTCTACCTTCTTCAGCACCGCTCTGAGGTTCCTCAGGTCTACCAGATTTTCACCTCGATGGTCCACACATAATTCGGTTGTCGCATTTAGACCTTTCGGTCTGATTGTGCTCTCAAGTACCTCTCCACTGCTATACGGACACTTCTTCAGTCTCATGGGATCCTATTCCAGCACTCATCTCCTCACATACACGAGCAAAACGGAGTAGCCGAGCGGAAGCATCGTCATATCCTTGAGACGACGCGTGCTCTTCTTCTCTCTGCTTCCATTCCACGCACCTTCTGGGCTGAGGTTGTATTGACATCAGTCAACCTCATCAATATAACCCCTTCTTTTGTTTTCCCAGGTGGTGCATCTTCCCACGAGCATTTTTTCTCTTCCCCTTCTAACTACAGTCTGCTTCGTACCTTCGGGTGCACCTGTTTCGTTCTCCTTTCGCCCCATGAGCGCACGAAGCTGTCCGAACGTGTAGTTAAATACATCCTCCTAGAAATCAGCGTCGAGCACAAGGGTTATCGTTGCTATGACCCCTTGACTCATCGCATTCGTATCTCTCGACACGTCTCCTTCGTCGAGGATGCCCCTTACTACTCCTCTGCAGCTCAGGACCTCACCTTCTTGGAAACTCCTACCACCCTGTCTCCGACTCTCGAGCCCCTTCTATCACCCCTTTCGTCCAGCTCCACTTCTCCCCCTGCTTCCAGTGATTCTTCCACAGAGTCTTCCTCCGTCCCCTCCTCTCCTCCATCACCGATTTCTTCCGTAGGTCTTCCTCATACTCCCGACGTCCATGGTAATCTGCCTACTACACCCAGTCAGATGTCGCCGGTTGTGGATCCTCGCCCACCGCCCCACTATCCTCAGCGCGAACACCACCCACCTAATCGCTTCAGCTTTAGCTCTGGCCCGCCTGACCGTTTTGGCTTTGCTACGGTCACCTCCTACTCACCTCAGTTTACAACCTTTCTTGCAGCCCTTCACACAGACCAGGAGCCTCGATCGTACCGGAAGGCCCGTCTAGTCCCCTCAGTGGCGTCAAGCTATAAGCGAGGAATTTCAGGCATTCGAGCAGACTCACACTTGGGATATCATCCCCCTTCCTGTTGGCGTTGAGCCTGTCAGTTACCGGTGGGTCTACAAGGTCAAGCGGTGACCTGATGGTTCCATCGAGCGACACAAGGCTCGATTGGTGGCCCGTGGCTTCACTCAGGCATACGAAATAGACTACGAGGAGACTTTTGCACCCGTAGCTTAGATGACCTCCGTTCGTGCCTTTCTCCATGGTGATCTTTCAGAGGTCGTCTACATGCAACCACCCCCTGGTTTGCATACTCCTCCCCAGCATGTTTGTCGCCTCCATCGAGCTATCTACGGGCTCAAACAAGCCTCTCAAGTTTGGTTCGAGTGTTTCCGACAAGCCATCACTGAGATCGGCTACATTGAGAGCTCACAGGACCACTCACTTTTTGTGAGGTCATCTCCTCAGGGCAGGGAAATTCTCCTATTATATATCGACGACATGATCATCACAGGTGATGACTCCGCTGCCATCACTTCCCTTCAGCAGCATCTTCGACGTCGGTTCCAGATGAAGGATTTAGGTCCTCTTCGCTACTTCCTTGGGCTAGAGCTAGATCGCCCACAGTGAGCGGGGGATTCTGCTATCCCATCAGAAGTACACAATTGACATCCTTAGCCGAGCTGCCCTTTCCGATGATCGCTCTGCTGTCACCCCTCTCGAGCTTCACGTGAAGCTTCATCCCACCGATGGTGAGCCTCTCTCAGATCCTACTCAATACCGACAGATCGTTGGTCAGTTGGTTTACCTCTGCATCACCAGGCCCGACATTGCTCATGCCATCAGCATCATCAGCCAGTTTGTCAAAGCCCCTCGCTCTGCTAACTATGTTGCCCTTCTTCGGCTTCTCCGTTATCTTCGAGGCACTATCACCCGGTCGCTCTTCCTATCATCGACTTTTCCTCTGGTCCTACGTGCCTACTCGGATGCTGACTGGGCTGGTGATCCGATCACTCGTCGATCGACTATTGGCTATTACCTATTTTTTGGAGATTCTCTTATCTCATGGCGCAGCAAGAAGTAGAGCGTTGTCTCTCTTTCCAGTACTGAAGTAGAGTTTCGAGCCATAGCCTCTACTACCAAAGAAATCGTTCACTTGCGCCGACTTCTTGGAGATCTAGGGGTTGAGATCTCTGAACCTATAGCCCTTGTTGGAAATAAATCCATGGCAAAGGCCCGCAGCGGAAGCAAAGTTAAGGTCCGAAGACCGGGAGCGGTGTGCGTTACATATCAAAATTTTCATCGAAACGATCTACATATGCGTGTATGAATCTAGCATGGCAACTACACGAATCCCTAACGACGATCTAACGTGAAAGAACAATCTAGCATGCATGCATGTTCTATCTAAGTTAGATCTCCTTGTTAGAGATCATACCTGCGTGCGGATTCTTTCACCGCGACAAGTTTCTTCTTTGTCGATGGAGACGGGCTCGGATCTGGTCGATATAGCTTCGGTGCGACGGCCATAACTTTCTGCTCTGAACTCCGATTGGGCTGAAATTTGGACTGCAGGTAGCCAACTTCGAGACGCAACTTTTCCAACAAGTTTCACATCGTTTGGACTTCTGTAGATCCCGAAATCATAGAAACAATACTGATTTTCTGTGCAGATTCTGGACAGCAAAAGGTTGCGGGAGACGCCTTCTAGTTCACCCGATCTCACACGATGCACGGCACCTCGTCGATGGATCTCTGAGTGCCTCCATACGACGAGCCTTCTACTTCTACGAAACACCACACAAGGAAGATGAGTCTCCATCCAATGGCGCATGCAAGGAAGAGAGAGACGAGAGAGGAGAAGAGAGAAGAGGATAGGGGGTGGCTAGGGTTTCCCCATGCCCTAGGGCTTGCATGGCCTCATAATTTTGTCCCCCCTCTCTCCTATTCCTTCTATAGGGCCGGCCTATCCATATGGATAGGGATGGTATGGATAAGGTTGACTGATTCAAATATTTTCCCTATATATCTCTTCTTTATCTCTATCTTTTCCTTGGTTTTTTAAAACGGTCAAAACCAGCCCATTTTCTGCGCCTCATGACCGGCCCTTTCATCGGAGGCAACAACCTCTTGAAACTAATAGGGCCGGCCTTGACCAGTCTCTCAACACTTAGGGCCAGCCCCCTTAGTACATAGTGACACATGGTATGACCAAAACGCCCTTATGTCACTAGTTGGTCGTTCCTCGTGTACGAGACTTTGCAAGGCACTCATAAGTGAAGTGCACCAGTATTTCACTATTCTCTGAGGTTCCCATAGGGTGCCCCTAGTGAAGTCAACTAGTCAACTCGCAACATGTCCCGGTGCATCGCACCCATATGGCAAAGTCCACTTATGACAAGGAATTGCTACATGCGTCTCTGCACTAACCTAGGGTTTTCCCTTAGTGCACACACGTAGCGACACATCTACCGTGCACTAGTACGAAGCACTCATGGAGTGTAGGCTTGGACTTCTTGCTTCCTCTAACTATGTTCTGTGTTCCGAGGAGATGGTATAAGAACCGTACATAATGTCGATAAGGTGGAACCTTCAGGGACCAGGGTTCATGGCTTCCAACTCAGACTCGATCGACACACTACCTGAGTGTACCATCGATCCTCTGAGTCCAAGTTAACCTGCGTAGCCACCCAGAGTGCGATGCAGGCTGCACTCCAATTCCCCCGGACTTACTATGTTCTCCCTCATACCCCTGCTTTCCGCTTAGTATGGTAAACTCGATGTCCCTCCATCTGGTGCCATGACGCAACTCGAGCGGTGAAGAATACCGTCAGACTCGAGTGCTCATATGACTCGGTTCCTTCCAGGTTGACCATATACATCGTACCTCCGATTACTCTTCCGAGCAACCGGATCCGTCACCAGTCCAACTGATGACCATTTGGCCAGGGTTTAATACGACATAGGTCAGACCAAGGAACGCACCTCCCGTTAGGGGTGTGGATAGCCTGTAGGAGTAACATGTTGATGCAACGCCAGCTGGGTAACGCAGTACACCGTGGTTTTGGATCACTGTATCCGGATCCTCACACATTGGTGCGCCAAAGCACCACATAACTGGTTAGTCCACCAGACATGGTTCCTCAGGGTTTAGGACCGTTTTACCCTAAGCAAAAATACGGTTTAGTGCACCGGTGTCTGCTCATCAATCTATGCACCGTGTTGGTTCCGTTCGGCCACAGACACTGTGCCTGGTAATGACCGTGGTGGAGACACCCATGCTCTGTCATCCCAACATCTTATCCTGATAGGGTGATCAACCCTAATCAGAGCTGCGAATGTATTTAGGTTACATGGGACCTGTCCCTTGAGTCTCCTACTCAAGAGGATTACCATGTAGCCATGGCTCTCTGTTCTGTAATCAAAACACGTACTAACGTATGTACCAATATGCAATCCTATACTATCAACCATACATAGCTAAACTATAGGTTTTTACGAGCTGTAGACCTCACCAATTCTAACAATCTCCCACTAGGTCTAACGAGGAATAACGGTGTTGAGCTTTGTAGCTTCTACATGCTGCCCAAAAGCCTTTGCAGGAATTCTCTAAAAGAATTGGCAACATTGTCTGTAGATTCCACCTCAGTACCGCTACTTGTATTTCCTCCTATAACTGTCAGATCAAGTGGAGGTTGTACTTGATGGGTTTCCCCTTACGGCGGTGCTTAGTCTCTTTGGACCTTGCTTACCGCTCTTCTGTTGCAACAACAGATAACTGAGCCTCTGGTACGCGTCCCAAGTTCTCTAAGAACTTCCTAAGCCTTACCACCTGATATATTACCTAGCACGCAACAACATGCTAAGCCTCTATGGTAGAGTCTGTGATGCAATTGCTTCACACTCTACCAACTACCGCTTCTAATCCCAAGATAAAAATAATCTCTGAAATCGATTCTCTGGAACACACATCTGACACCAAAGTCAGATCCTGTGTGTCCAATCGATATCAGGACCTGTGAAGTGCAAGCTAACTCACAATCCTTACTTAATGAGGATTTCTGAGTATACCCTTCACTTTAGTCCAGTGATTTGGACCCGGGTTCGATTGAAACCGACCCATGAATCCTACTGCGCAATAGATATATAGCCTCATAAAACGAATTTGGCTAGAATCTTATCTTCATGCGTAGCCTGTGACAGCAAGAGAACCTTGCTCTGGTAATCTCGAGTTACCTTGATTCCCAGAGCATAACTCGCCTCACTAGGGTCTTTCACATCGAATTGTGATGACTACAAACCTTTACCGTAAACAATATGTTTACATCATTTTCAATCAGTAGAATATCGTTAACGTAAAGTACTAAATACACCCTTGTAACTATTTCACCTTTCTTGTACTAACTTGGTTTATCCTCATTCTGATCAAATCCGTGTGAGCGGATTTCCTTGATCAAAATAGATATTCCAACCTGGACGCTTGCATCAGTCCATAAATGGACCTTTGCAACTTGCATTCCATATCTTCCTAACCTACTAACACAAACCCTGGGGCTACATCATCCATATGTCCTTTCGAAATTCCCGTTAGGGAATAACTATCTTGACATCCATCAACCATATCTCCCAATTATTATGGGCTGTGATGGATTAAGAGGATCCGTTATAGACTTAGGCACAGCTACCAGTGAGATGGATTTGACATAGTCAATGCCTTCTCTTTTGGCAACTAATCTAGCTACTTAAGTCTTAACCTGGTGCTTTTCTTATACACCTCCTACACCCTGAAGGGTGATAGTGTTATAAGTGTCAAGACTGTTCCAAGGGACATTGATGCTAATTTGCCTCCATAGTCTTTTGTCAGTTAGAGCTGTCGGAAGCTCCCACTACCTTTTCGTAGCTCTAGGGATCATCCTCCTGAAACTCTGGATTAACTATCAAAGTTTCTCTATAGTATCTTTCAGGAGCTCTGATGGTCCCACAACGACGAGGTGGTGGTGGTACAAAGGAAGCTCCCACTACTTCTTCGTAGCTCTAGGGATCATCCTCCTGAAACTCTGGATTAACTATCGAAGTTTCTCCATAGTATCTTTCAGGAGCTCTGATGGTCCCACAACAATGAGGTGGTGGTGCTACAAAAGTGAATTGTTTCTACAGTGTCTGGTATACTAGTTTCTTCTATCATCTACTCCCATTACGTTTTTCAGATGCGCACTCTCTACCAGTACCCAGTACTTCACCCAGAACTACCTTACCGGTAAACTTATGGTCTATAATATAATCCTGGTCTAGGTAGATGGTATTCGTAGAAACGATTACCTTCCAAACCTCAAGATCATAAAATAGTCCACCTTATGCCTTCTAAGGGTAACCTACAAACAGATATACATGGAACTACATCTCCATCTCATCTCTCTTGTCCTTTTGCACAAGTGCAGGACAACCCTATATCTCGAGACTTTATAGTGTCAGCTTTCGCTTAGACCATAGCTCTCTTATAGGTCTGAGGCACTGATCCAGATAAGAGGTAGTTTCAGATATAAGCTACTGTTATAGATCTGAGGCAATATTCATCATACTACAAACCATGTCAAACAGAGTCCGATTCCTTCTCTCGGAGACTTTATTCTGACGTGTCATCCTTGGAGCATTTAACTGGGAGATAATCCCATGCTCCCTCAGGATCCTATGGAACTCGTCCGATAGATTCTCGTTCCTTCGATTAAATCAAAGAGACTCCTATCGTCTTGACGCTCTTGGAACCATAGACGTCAAAATTAACTAACTCCCATACCTTCATGGCCCCTTTAGTTATTCTGCCTTCCAGATTACACTCATAGGTTAGAAGGATCTCCGATGAATCTGTGAACAGAAACTCGACCTTCTTTTATCTCTGAATTTATCTGAGACAGAATATCTAAATTAGAGGGGTCACAAATAGGATAGCTTCTCCGAAGGATTTAAATGAATTTCAATTAGACGTTGCAGCTGTCATGAAATCTATTTCCGAATTAGGATTAAATACAAAGAGATTTTTCTGATCTATTCCTCTAACTATGAAGCTATCAATTTAGTTTAAGATACACACCTACGATGCTGTCTAAAACTAAAAAACTTCATTTACCACAAAGGAAACAGAACAACATCTCTAAAAATCAAAATCCATATTTCGGAAAAAACTAAGACAATCATATCTAACAGCTTCCGCAGCGCTTATGGAATCAATACCTATGTTAGGATTACTTCACTATAAAGTAGCCTTCTGCTTTCTTTGAATCTCTGTAGACCCAAACTCTACATTCCAATAAGCATAAGAACTGCTACTAGATAGCGACTCAACTCCTAACATCCTGAGGCCATATACTATCTTCAAATATCCCCTATACTTGCTAAAGTGGAAACACTTCCGTCCTTAGCGTTACCATACTTAGGAGTCCACACCAGTTTCTACACTAGAATAGTTTTTTGATCTCTTATAAGTTACTCCCTTAGGTTCTTCTAAAAAAGACATAGATTAAGCACTAAAGGCTTTACCTTTAATCTTGATCATATTCTTTGTCTCTTGGAAATCTCCTTAGAAGTTCTGTGTTTATCATCTCTAACTTGTTAAAGCTAAAGTTTCTGATAACGTCTTCGAAGGTTCCAGACAAGGATGCAAGACAGACGTCTTCTACCACCTCGTCATCTGGCACCATGTCTTTGGAATCTAGTTCGATTTGGGACTCAAAGATGTGTTCCCGAACAAGCATACCCACTGACATCTCGGTACCGACAAGTATCTTGGTGGATAAGCGATAAGTCTACCGACTTCGCCTAGCAGACATCTAATGCAAGTAAAACTTTATTTGAGAAGACTCGGCATATCTCTGACTTGCTTCTAAGGAGTTGTCAGCAAGTCTGCTATGACACAGAACTTGCACATTTCCTCAGACTCTTGCTGTCATCATATGCCTTAGTTAGTGCCCTAGTGATATCTGGACCCGTTAGGTCTAATACAGGGATATTTAGATTGCAAGCCAATGTACATTTACTACCCTAAGCATAAGCTAAAGATAGCACTTCCGCTCTACATAGATAGAGACCCGATAACTAGTTCTCTTATGGGATAGCGGATAGGGGAACTATATGGTTGAATGAAAACGAATGCAAAATAACTTATTTTATGGATTTTTAAAACAAACTAATTATATCCAAATGTCAGCGCTACCCTCATAGCGAAGACACCTCTATGGATTAATTAACCATGTATGTAAGATCTCGGAATCGACTACACCTGCCCTAGGGGGCATCATGCAGCGTCAATCCGCTTACACGGGCCTTTTCTTGACCCTATCCAAATCTGCCAACTGAGGGCTTTGATGGACCATGGTTGTCCTTTTGGCCAGTGCCACGTGATCCCCATTGTCTGAGCAACGAATGCCTCACGTCCACTTCGGATACTTACCCACAACCCTAAGCAATTACGACACGGGAGTTCATGCGGCCCCTACTAGGGTGGGATAAAAAGCCCTTCTCTTCTCACCCCGTAACTACCATATCCCAAAGGAGACTGCAAAGTCATCTGGCATGAAAAAACATAACCCTCACCCTAGGGGGTGTCGAGCTACATCATTCCACCCAGACACAAAGCAGTTGGTTGTGGAGGCCAGAGGATCTCTAAAAGTCCTCTCTTACATCCCTTATTATAGTTGAGGGTTATTTTATGCAAGTATGAGTGTATACTAAGGTCACGACAACCTATACACTAGACCCTAGTCATACCGTGCTCCCACTAGCGTTTCAAGCCTTTCGCGAAGCATTAATCGATCTCGAAATATCATAGTCCCTGCCTCAAGTGGATTTCTCCACTCAAGGGTCACATTACATATCCCAAGAGCATCAATGCTCCGCAAACTTGGCTATTACGCTAATGCCCTGGAGCCTAGCCTAAGGTCTAACTGACAGGAAAGGTCTTCCACTACCATGGCGCCTCGCTTATAAAATTGACGAATGATATCATAGTAGAATTTTAACTCATTCTAGGTTTCGATGCTGGCCAAATAGGCACACCCGACTAATCGGGTGTTGACCTAATGGTGGCATAACCAAATATGAGGAATTCATGCTATCATCAAGGGTCAATTAAATAATAGGCGTCACTAGTGGAATCCTATCCTAATAAGGTCTCTAGGACCCGAGGGGAAAGGGCATCCCTCTAACACAGATAATCAAATTATCGCATCAGAGTTCTCTACAGAAATATAAAGAACTACTGAAAGAAACAAGCACACAACTGAATCAAGTTCAGGGTCCGACCCCTGAACCTGACTGGCACAGCGCATGCTCACTGTCTCCTTCGTAAGGTTCCTCGATCCGGTGCAAGCCTCTATATACGATCTCCTGACGCTTTCGGCCTTTGCCGTCATCGTGTACGCTTCGCCGGATCACCATCGTCCTCCAAGGTTGAGCTCGTCCTCCCGGTGGTGGATCTCTACGGTAGGTCCTCCTCTTCAATCTATAACCGAAAAAGCTCTAGTACGCTTCGAGCAAATGCTCGCTCGTACACAATTTCCTAGAACGAAAAGGAAAACAAACCTAACAAAAAGCCTGGGAATCAAGGGTGGTCAACTTCCACCACTTGCCCAACTATGGCTCTAAAACATATCCACACACAGAAGAAAAAAAAAACATCCAGAAAATATTTGCTAACACGGGGTCTGACCCCCGGTAGCAAGCAATCACACATCCAGAATAATTTTAGAAGCGGCGCCTTGCAAGAACGATTCATAGAACACATAAAATATACTATGCATGATCTACTCGTAGAACCCCGATGGCGGCACATACTATTCATACGCGCACATAACGATTTCATGAAAAACATGAAACGTACACCACTAGTGTGCTCTGATACCAATTGTTAGAAATAAATTCATGGCAGAGGCCTGCAGCGGAAGCAAACTTAAGGTCCAAAGACCGAGAGCGGTGTGCGTTACATATCAAAATTTTCATCGAAACGATCTATATATGCGTGTATGAATCTAGCATGACAACTACACGAACCCCTAACGACGATCTAACGCGAAAGAACAATCTAGCATGCATGCATGTTCTATCTAAGTTAGATCTACTTGTTAGAGATCATACCTGCGTGCGGATTCTTTCACCGCGAAAAGTTTCTTCTTTGTCGATGGAGACGGGCTCGGATCTGATCGATATAGCTTCGGTGCGATGGCTATAACTCTCTGATCCGAACTCCGATTGGGCTAAAATTTGGACTATAGGTAGCCAACTTCGAGACGCAACTTTTGCAATAAGTTTCACGTCGTTTGGACTTCTGTAGCTCCCGAAATCATAGAAACAACGCTGATTTTCTGTGCAGATTCTGGACAGCAAAAGGTTGCGGGAGACGCCTTCTAGTTCACTCGATCTCACACGATACACGGCACCTCATCGATGGATATCTGAGTGCCTCCATACGACGAGCCTTCTCCTTCTATGAAACACCACGCGAGGAAGACGAGTCGCCATCCAATGGCGCAAGCGAGGAAGAGAGAGACGAGAGAGGAGAAGAGAGAAGAGGAGAGGGGGCGGCTAGGGTTTCCCCATGCTTGGGCCGGCCCTAGGGCTTGCATGGCCTCATAATTTCGTCCCCCCTCTCTCCTATTCTTTATATAGGGCTGGCCTATCCATATGGATAGGGATGGTATGGATAAGGTTGACTGATTCAAACCTTTTTCCTATGTATCTCTTCTTTATCTCTATCTTTTCCTTGGTTTTTGAAAACGGTCAAAACCAGCCCATTTTCTGCGCCTCATGATCGGCCCTTTCATCGGAGGCAACAACCTCCTGAAACTAATAGGGTCGGCCTTGACCAGTCTCTCAACACTTAAGGTCGGCCCCCTTAGTACATAGTGACGCATGGTATGATCAAAACGACCTTATATCACTAGTTGGTCGTTCCTCGTGTACGAGACTTTACAAGGCACTCATAAGTGAAGTGCACCAGTGATTTTACTATTCTCTGAGGTTCTCGTAGGGTGCCCCTAGTGAAGTCAACTAGTCAACTCGCAACATATCCCGGTGCATCGCACCCATGTGGCAAAGTCCACTTATGACAAGGAATTGCTACATGCGTCTCTGCACTAACCTAGGGTTTCTCCTTAGTGCATACACGTAGCTACACATCTACCGTGCACTAGTGTGAAGCACTCACGGAGCGTAGGCTTGGACTTCTCGCTTTCTCTAACTACGTTCTGTGTTCTGAGAAGATGGTATAAGAACCGTACATAATGTCGATAAGGTGGAACCTTCAGGGACCAGGGTTCATGGCTTCCAACTTAGACTCGATCGACACACTACCCGAGTATACCATCGATTCTATGAGTCCGAGTTAACCTGCGTAGCCACCCAGAGTCGACACAGGCTGCATTCCAATTCCCCCGGACTTACTATGTTCTCCCTCATACACCTGCTCTCCGTTTAGTATGGTAAACGCGCTGTCCCTGCATCTGGTGCCATGACGCAACTCGAGCAGTAGAGAATACCGTCAGACTCGAGTACTCATATGACTCGGTTCCTTCCATGTTGACCATATACATCGTACTTCCGATTACTCTTCCGAGCAACCAGATCCGTCACCAGTCCAACTGATGACCACCTGGCCAGGGTTTAATAAAACGGAGGTCAGACCAAGGAATGTACCTCCCGTTAGGGGTGTGGATAGCCTGCAGGAGTAACATATTGATGCAACGCCAGCCGGGTAACCCAATACACCGTGGTTTTGGATCACTGCATCCGGATCCTCACACATTGGTGCGCCAAAGCACCACACAACTGGTTAGTCCACCAGATATGGTTCCTCAGGGTTTAGGACCGTTTTACCCTAAGCAGAAACACAGTTTAGTGCACCGGTGTCTGCTCACCGATCTATGCACCGTGTTGGTTCCGTTCGACCACAGACACTGTGCCTGGTAATGACCGTGGTGGAGACACCCATGCTCTGTCATCCCAACAGCTTATCCTGATAGGGCGACCAACCCTAATCAGAGCTGCGAACGTATTTAGGTTACATGGGACCAGTCCCTTGAGTCTCCCACTCAAGAGGATTACTATGTAGCCATGGCTCTTTGTTCTGTAATCAGAACACGTACTAAGGTACGTATCAATATGCAATCCTATACTATCAACCATACATAGCTAAACTATATGTTTTTACGAGCTGTAGACCTTACCAATTCTAACAGCCCTTCAGTGTGACAATTGGAGTGAAATACAGATTGTTACCAACCCGGACTTCCACGAGAGGACGAAGCACATGCATCGAGCTCGATTGCTACTACTCTCGCCAGGAGTATGAGGCCGGGACCATCTCTCTCCCCTTTGTTTCCTCTGGAGAACAGATTGCTAACTTCTTCACGAAGTCATACCCTGCTCCACGTTTTCAATTTCTGCTTAGCAAACTCATAGTGCATGACCCACCTTGAGTTTGAGGGGGGCAGTTAGTGATACTGTATAGTGTTGAGATACACATACTCGTAGATAACCTGTATAGGATACCCTTTGTCCTTTTCTTTGTATGATTCATATATATTTGGACCTTGGCCTAATAAGAGTGTGCTCATCCATTCTCCCCAAAACCCTGGCCTCTCTCTCTCTCTCTCTCTCTCTCTCTCTTTCCCTCTCCATGCTAGGGAACGTTTGTCACATCTCAAATCTTTAAGACCAACAACTGTACACTGCCACGTTAGTCGTACCAAACAGAATCGGGAGAACCTTCGGGCTGAATAGCATTTCACTTCATACCCCGGATTCTTCGCTTTCGAAGAATATTCAATTATTGCTGCTAATTTTTACTTCTGGAGCTTAATATTATTGTTAGTCTAGTTAAGATAATGATTAATGAGAAGTAGTTGCTTTCCTGGAAACAGTTAGAGCATCTCCAACGACCTCCTAACTAAAAACTAAATATGGTGAGTCATTCTTACCACATCAGCAGATTTGGTGAGTGGATTTTGCTTATAATCCAATGACCTTCCTACCCACTATCTACTACAAAAAGTCTGATTATTCTCAAGCAAGCAATCAAATGAGACGAGGCTAATGAGTAGAAAAATAAATATGATGATAGTTTTTTTTTTTTTGAGAATCCCTTCAGGAGGAGGGAGGGTTTGGTAGCCCCCGACCAGTCATTGTCTTTCATGATTAATCTATGGTCTAAACAAAATCCAAAATGTATATTATCCAATGTCCATAAAACACAAATTAAAGGTAGTTACAGTAAAAAAAAACCCCTTCTTCCAAGGCTCTAACATATCAAACTGTCACATGAACCCAATCTTATCAATATCACCATCTCCATTCATGGGTCTAAGTCAAGGAAACTTCCTTCATAACCACCCCCCCCCCCCCCCCCCCCCCCTCCCCACTTCCTATATGTCCACATCTTCCTCTATAGGAGCTAATCTGATTGCTTTGCCTTCATCTCTATGTTTACCTATACATAAATAGAACTTGAGATTTAGAATTAGGAGACAAACTGCTAATAAAAATGCAGTTATAGTTTTTTTAATGTGTCTCTCCATTCGGGCATTTGAGTGCGCCTTGCCCGGGGGCAAATCCTAGGTAGGTTTTAAAACTCTACTTTCAACTGTCAATCTTAACTTCTTCTTTGAAAGAAGATGACATCCCTATATAAGAGGGGGTTAGGCAGACCCCAACTTGTGTATTATAAATATAAATATGCATATTACAAAATACTGAACCCAAAAGAGTTGAGTCCTACTGCTACAACTTTGAGTAGTCCTAATTAAGGGACTAAAAAGTGCAATTTAACCCCAAGTATAGGGTGTGTAGCGAAGTAGTAATCTCGGTGAGTCCGAGGTCGATTCCACAGGGACTGAAGGACTAATGGGAACTAATGTGATGACAGTGCGTGAATGTGAATGTAATTCAGGGTTTTCCACTGAGAGTGGAGCACGAATGATAAAACTACGTTACTAAATTAAATAAAATTAACTATTGCAATTAATTAAAGGAGGTTACGATGGAGATGAGGCTAAGGCATCTGGGTTCAACCTAGTAGTATACTATGCATTCTTTTGATCAATGAATATGTATGAAGATAGCATAAAAATTAAGTTCGGACGCATGCTACAGAGGTCTTTAAGCATTGCACATGCCCGGAGTCGATGTGCAATCAAAAGGACTTGTACACATGCATCGATTTCTAAAGATATGCATCTATCATACTAAAATAGATTAAAAAGCATATGACGAGAGACTCGTGAAGCTCGTGTCATCAAGCCACAGGGATTCGCAAGCATTACGTATGCCCGGAGTCGATACGAAATCAAACAAATTTGCAAGCTAGATGCCATACATCTTAGAATAGTGTCATTCATATAGGATTCAATCATAAGACAATTAAAACATTATTACTGATCAAAGAAACACATAATAACTACTAGGCATCCCCCATAGCCTTAGCTAGGGGTTTAGCCGTGCATGTTCATAAAATTCCACATGAAAACATAGATGCAGTTAAACTCCATTAACGAAAAATAAGAAAGATGACAATCGTGGATGACGGCTTCCGATGATGATGACGACGTGCGATGACGATGCCGGGTGGAGGACGATGAAGCTTCCGGCTGCGATGGTGGATGAAGTTCGGACGTAGATGGTGGTAGAAGATGGTGATGAAGGTCCCGGCTTTGATGATCTTAGGAGGTTCGGGTCGGGTGGAACGTCCGGGGGTTGATGGTTCGCGATGGTGGAGGAAGATGAAGGTTCGGGTTATGATCCGGGTGGTGGTAGATGATGGTCCTCCCGTTTTCCCGAGCCCCCCCCCCCTTATATAGGAGAGAGAAAGAGAGAGAGACGTTCGGATGAGAGATAACAGGGAGGAGAGAGAGAGACGTGCGGACTAGAGAGAGATAAGGAAAGAGAGAAACGAGAAAGATAGAGACAGGTGTTCGGTTGGGTTAGAGAGAGAAATGGAAAGAGAATCCGAGAGAGAGGATCCCGGTGAGAGAGAGTGAATCCCGGAAGAGAGAGAGAGTCCGAGAGAGAGAGTTTCGGTGTGAGAGAGAGCTGGGCTCGGACGTGGACGGCTGCATGGGTTCTCAGCCGTGCACGGGACGGACGGGGCGGATGGCTGTGATCACGTGGAGAGGAAAGAGAGGAGGATGCTCGGGTGTACGCTGGACACGAGAGGAGAGAGATGATCGGACAGCTGCATGGGTCCTCAGATTAAATCGGATGGCTGTGATTAAGGTGGACGGCTGGGGTTTAGTTGAAACTAAGGGTTGGGATTTGGTTGTTAATAAAATAAGAGAAAAATTAAAGAAAGAGAAAAGGTGGCAGCACAGTTGTATGCTTGGTATTTCATGATAGGGCTGTGTTTGAGAGATTAGCGTGGGCGATCCTAATAATCTCCGGAGGGGCTCTAGCTGGGTTTGGACAACTGGGATTAGAAAAAAGCATGAGAGATATGGGACGAGAGAAATGGACGGCTGTGATTAAGTTGGGTGATGGATGCAATGGATGGTCAAGATCGGGTAATAAAGAGATGAGAGAGAAAGGGTAAAAGAGAAGGAGACGATATGCTTCGGTAACCATTTGAGCAATCCAAACTCGTCAACTCTTTCATGTCAGGCCCTTTGCATATGCATCGTTCTTCAGTGGTCCGCAGCTAGCGATGTGCTGCCGGTGATGTTATCTCGGCCAATTTCTTCACAATCATCATTCTCTGCATCGTTCTTCATAAGGACCTCCAAACGAGCTGTGCATGCTCCGTTGGCTCGCCGTGAAAGTGTCCACCATACTATCATGATGTCCTTTATCCGCCTATGTCGAGCACCGGGTCAATTCCCTGAAAATCACACATGAAATGACGCGTGTGAGGATCCAATACGATTATCGATAAAAAGAATAATTTGGACTATCGAACTTCGTATTTTTCATGCATGTATCGTATGAGTGCGAACCAATATACCGTTATGTCCGTATTAAAGTCTACTATGCAGTTGTGTAAAGAAACTGATACGCTTTACGAGTATATGAAAAGTTTTACGTAGGAAAGCGGTGATAATGCAGTAAGAAATAAGCGATAAAATGCATTATTTGGAGACTTAACACACCCCCCAACCAGCTTTTTGCTAGTCCTCGAGCAAAATAAGCGAGAATTCGATGCACAGATTTCCAATAAAAATGCATGATTTCTAACCCCGAATTTTTTTTTTTTTTTTTTTTTTTTGTGACAGAAAGTTTTGACGAATAATTTATAGTACTCAAGACTAGAGATTCTACGGCACAAAGTTTGTAGAGTAGTATTAGCCAACTTCTAGTTTACCGAGTCATCGATTGAGTTCCAGTTATTAACCCTCCGGTAGAAAATATCAAATTGATTGTACTTTGAGTAGTCCTAATTAAGGGACTAAAAAGTCATCAACGCATCCGGACCATCGTCTCCGAGCCACGCTTCACCGTCGCCAAATCCACGCCGTCACCGTCATCGCACGTCGTCATCATCATCGGAAGCCGTCATCCACGATTGTCATCTTTCTTATTTTTTGTTAATGGAGTTTAACTGCATCTATGTTTTCATGTGGAATTTTATGAACATGCACGGCTAAACCCCTAGCTAAGGCTATGGGGGATGCCTAGTAGTTATTATGTGTTTCTTTGATCAGTAATAATGTTTTAATTGTCTTATGATTGAATCCTATATGAATGACACTATTCTAAGATGTATGGCATCTAGCTTGCAAATTTGTTTGATTTCGTATCGACTCCGGGCATACGTAATGCTTGCGAATCCCTGTGGCTTGATGACACGAGCTTCACGAGTCTCTCGTCATATGCTTTTTAATCTATTTTAGTATGATAGATGCATATCTTTAGAAATCGATGCATGTGTACAAGTCCTTTTGATTGCACATCGACTCCGGGCATGTGCAATGCTTAAAGACCTCTGTAGCATGCGTCCGAACTTAATTTTCATGCTATCATCATATATAGTTATTGATCAAAAGAATACATAAGATACTACTAGGTTAAACCCGGATGCCTTAGCCTCATCTCCATCGTAACCTCCTTTAATTAATTGCAATAGTTAATTTTATTTAATTTAGTAACATAGTTTCATCATTCGTGCTCCACTCTCAGTGGAAAACCCTGAATTACACTCACGTTCACGCACTTCCATTACACTAGTTCCAATTAGTCCTTCAGTCCCTGTGGAATCGACCTCGGACTCACCGAGATTACTACTTCGCTACACACCCTATACTTGGGGTTAAATTGCACTTTTTAGTCCCTTAATTAGGACTACTCAAAGTTGTAGCAAGTTTTTGCCAAAAACTTGCTACAACTTTTAGTAGTCCTAATTAAGGGACTAAAAAGTGCAATTTAACCCCAAGTATAGGGTGTGTAGCGAAGTAGTAATCTCGGTGAGTCCGAGGTCGATTCCACAGGGACTGAAGGACTAATTGGAACTAGTGTAATGGAAGTGCGTGAACGTGAGTGTAATGCAGGATTTTCCACTGAGAGTGGAGCACGAATGATGAAACTATGTTACTAAATTAAATAGAATTAACTATTGCAATTAATTAAAGGAGGTTACGATGGAGATGAGGCTAAGGCATCCGGGTTTAACCTAGTAGTATCTTATGTATTCTTTTGATCAATAACTATATATGATGATAGCATGAAAATTAAGTTCGGACGCATGCTACAGAGGTCTTTAAGCATTGCACATGCCCGGAGTCGATGTGCAATCAAAAGGACTTGTACACATGCATCGATTTCTAAAGATATGCATCTATCATACTAAAATAGATTAAAAAGCATATGACGAGAGACTCGTGAAGCTCGTGTCATCAAGCCACAGGGATTCGCAAGCATTACGTATGCCCGGAGTCGATACGAAATCAAACAAATTTGCAAGCTAGATGCCATACATCTTAGAATAGTGTCATTTATATAGGATTCAATCATAAGACAATTAAAACATTATTACTGATCAAAGAAACACATAATAACTACTAGGCATCCCCCATAGCCTTAGCTAGGGGTTTAGCCGTGCATGTTCATAAAATTCCACATGAAAACATAGATGCAGTTAAACTCCATTAACAAAAAATAAGAAAGATGACAATCGTGGATGACGGCTTCCGATGATGATGACGACGTGCGATGACGATGCCGGGTGGAGGACGATGAAGCTTCCGGCTGCGATGGTGGATGAAGTTCGGACGTAGATGGTGGTAGAAGATGGTGATGAAGGTCCCGGCTTTGATGATCTTAGGAGGTTCGGGTCGGGTGGAACGTCCGGGGGTTGATGGTTCGCGATGGTGGAGGAAGATGAAGGTTCGGGTTATGATCCGGGTGGTGGTAGATGAGGGGCTGTTTGGCATAAGGCACATGCCATTTCTCTGTTTCTTGCCTAAGGCTTGTGACTCAGGCAGAATGTGAGGGCACAATTTTATGCAAAAACTGCGTTTGGTATGTGGCACAAAAATCTTACCGAATCCAGATTCTTTGGCACAGAAACACAGAAATAGCGTTTGGTATGTAGTAAGATAGAGCATACGACAAAAAAATTATAGAAATAATATTTCACGATTCAACAACTAACCAACTCCCCACCCTTCAATCCCACCATCCCGACCAACACCGAGAGAGAGAGAGAGACTTTGCTCAAAAAAAAAAAAAAAAATTCCGAGTAAAGAGAGAGCTGTTCTCTATCAAAAAAATAAAAAATATTACCCACCCTTCAATCCCACCAGCCCCACCAACACAGAGAGAGAGAGAGAGAGATAGAGAGAGATATATATATATATAGAGAGAGAGAGTTTACTAAAAAAAAAAAAATTCCGAGAGAAAGAGAGAGCTGTTCTCTCAAAAAAAAAAAAAAAAATATGTTTTACATGAATATGGTCGCGCGATCTGCACACAGAGAGAGAGAGGAGAGAGAGAGAGACCTGGACTCCCCACCCTTCAATCCCACCCTTGAATCCCACCATTCCCACCCTTCAATCCCACCATCCCCACCAACACCGAGAGAGAGAGAGAGAGAGAGAGAGAGAGAGAGAGAGAGAGAGAGAGAGAGAGAGAGAGAGAGAGAGACCTGGACTCCCCACCCTTCAATCCCACCCTTCAATCCCACTATCCCCACCCTTCAATCCCACCATCCCCACCAACACCGAGAGAGAGAGAGAGAGAGAGAGAGAGAGAGAGAGAGAGAGAGAGAGAGAGAGAGAGAGAGAGAGAGAGAGAGAGAGAGAGAGAGAGACCTGGACTCCCCACCCTTCAATCCCACCCTTCAATCCCACCATCCCCACCAACACCGAGAGAGAGAGAGAGACAGAGAGAGAGAGAGAGAGAGAGAGAGAGAGAGAGAGAGAGAGAGAGAGACCTGGACTCCCCACCCTTCAATCCCACCATCCCCACCCTTCAATCCCACCATCCCCCCCAACACACACACACAGAGAGAGAGAGAGAGACTTTACTCAAAAAAAAAAAAAAAAATCCGAGAGAAAGAGAGAGCTGTTCTCTCTCAAAAAAAAAAAAAAACTGTTTTACATGCATATGGTCGCGCGATCTGCACACAGAGAGAGAGAGAAGAGAGAGAGAGAGAGAGAGAGAGAGAGAGAGAGAGAGAGAGAGAGAGAGAGAGCACCTGAAGGGGAGGGGGCGATCGCACTTGGAGGAGGGGTAACTCACGCTGGGAATCGCAGATGGTGGGGAGGGGGGGGGGTTTTGAAGCGTCGGGCACGGATAGAGTTAGTTGGGCACGGATAGAGTTGGTTGGGCTCGGGGTTCAGCTATCACAACCCGCGGAGCGATAAAATATCGTTCCGTGATTCTTTGATCTGCGGCATTTAAAACCTCGGGCACGTGGAACAGGTTCAACAGCAAACAACAGCCAAACGCATTTCTTTGCCGCAGGCACGAAATCATAGCTAGAATCGTGCCCGCGGCATGATACCAAACAGCCCCTGATGGTCCTCCCGTTTTCCCGAGCCCCCCCCCCCTTATATAGGAGAGAGAAAGAGAGAGAGACGTTCGGATGAGAGATAACAGGGAGGAGAGAGAGAGACGTGCGGACTAGAGAGAGATAAGGAAAGAGAGAAACGAGAAAGATAGAGACAGGTGTTCGGTTGGGTTAGAGAGAGAAATGGAAAGAGAATCCGAGAGAGAGGATCCCGGTGAGAGAGAGTGAATCCCGGAAGAGAGAGAGAGTCCGAGAGAGAGAGTTTCGGTGTGAGAGAGAGCTGGGCTCGGACGTGGACGGCTGCATGGGTTCTCAGCCGTGCACGGGACGGACGGGGCGGATGGCTGTGATCACGTGGAGAGGAAAGAGAGGAGGATGCTCGGGTGTACGCTGGACACGAGAGGAGAGAGATGATCGGACAGCTGCATGGGTCCTCAGATTAAATCGGATGGCTGTGATTAAGGTGGACGGCTGGGGTTTAGTTGAAACTAAGGGTTGGGATTTGGTTGTTAATAAAATAAGAGAAAAATTAAAGAAAGAGAAAAGGTGGCAGCACAGTTGTATGCTTGGTATTTCATGATAGGGCTGTGTTTGAGAGATTAGCGTGGGCGATCCTAATAATCTCCGGAGGGGCTCTAGCTGGGTTTGGACAACGGGGATTAGAAAAAAGCATGAGAGATATGGGACGAGAGAAATGGACGGCTGTGATTAAGTTGGGTGATGGATGCAATGGATGGTCAAGATCGGGTAATAAAGAGATGAGAGAGAAAGGGTAAAAGAGAAGGAGACGATATGCTTCGGTAACCATTTGAGCAATCCAAACTCGTCAACTCTTTCATGTCAGGCCCTTTGCATATGCATCGTTCTTCAGTGGTCCGCAGCTAGCGATGTGCTGCCGGTGATGTTATCTCGGCCAATTTCTTCACAATCATCATTCTCTGCATCGTTCTTCATAAGGACCTCCAAACGAGCTGTGCATGCTCCGTTGGCTCGCCGTGAAAGTGTCCACCATACTATCATGATGTCCTTTATCCGCCTATGTCGAGCACCGGGTCAATTCCCTGAAAATCACACATGAAATGACGCGTGTGAGGATCCAATACGATTATCGATAAAAAGAATAATTTGGACTATCGAACTTCGTATTTTTCATGCATGTATCGTATGAGTGCGAACCAATATACCGTTATGTCCGTATTAAAGTCTACTATGCAGTTGTGTAAAGAAACTGATACGCTTTACGAGTATATGAAAAGTTTTACGTAGGAAAGCGGTGATAATGCAGTAAGAAATAAGCGATAAAATGCATTATTTGGAGACTTAACACACCCCCCAACCAGCTTTTTGCTAGTCCTCGAGCAAAATAAGCGAGAATTCGATGCACAGATTTCCAATAAAAATGCATGATTTCTAACCCCGAATTTTTTTTTTTTTTTTTTTTTTTGTGACAGAAAGTTTTGACGAATAATTTATAGTACTCAAGACTAGAGATTCTACGGCACAAAGTTTGTAGAGTAGTATTAGCCAACTTCTAGTTTACCGAGTCATCGATTGAGTTCCAGTTATTAACCCTCCGGTAGAAAATATCAAACTGATTGTACTCGAGTGCTCGGTGATATCTGGACTTAACACGACTAGAGCTTTGGCTTTCAAGGCTGCATCAATACTAATAGGCACCAAGAACAGTCGAACGACCTTAAACACTGATTCAAAACCCCGCTGTCTGTCCAGGTTTACGAGAGGTGTAGATGTTCACTTTAATACCACAAGGGCTTTATATGTGATATTCCATGCTTACTCGTGTTTTTACAGCGACGGCTTTCACACTATCTCCCTTTTCTTTTCTTTTCTTTTTTTTTTTTTTTTTTTTTTTCAGGTCTCCTTTTTTTAAGGATCTAATTATGTATCCCTTCCTAATTTACACCATGGTAGCTGCACTCTGTGCCCATGACACGCTGCCAACGCTCTCATAGGTCAGGTAGCCATCCCCATGTTGCTTCTACATTAGATTCACTATGTGTATATAGGATCATTCTCATAACCCTATACACCATGCTTCACTAATATAGTTGCATGTAAGTTAGGACTTTTACATAACTCAACCCTAGACCTTGTAATAGGTAGCCCTTTTCGCTGTACCTGGTCTAATCCACTAGTTGCCTTTTTTTTTCTTTTTTTTCTTTTTTTTATTTTTTTTTCACCCTATCTCTCCATAGAGCAAACTAAGTGAACAAGACAGTCGTGGTTCATCAGGCCTCTAAATATTATCAGATCAACAACAACCTATCAAACCTAGACTCCAAAGGTGCAAGCCAGATGTGTAGTGAAGTTTTCAAAGTGCAACGGCGCCAAAAACTTGCTACAACTTTGAGTAGTCCTAATTAAGGGACTAAAAAGTGCAATTTAACCCCAAGTATAGGGTGTGTAGCGAAGTAGTAATCTCGGTGAGTCCGAGGTCGATTCCACAGGGACTGAAGGACTAATGGGAACTAATGTGATAACAGTGCGTGAATGTGAATGTAATTCAGGGTTTTCCACTGAGAGTGGAGCACGAATGATAAAACTACGTTACTAAATTAAATAAAATTAACTATTGCAATTAATTAAAGGAGGTTACGATGGAGATGAGGCTAAGGCATCTGGGTTCAACCTAGTAGTATACTATGCATTCTTTTGATCAATGAATATGTATGAAGATAGCATGAAAATTAAGTTCGGACGCATGCTACAGAGGTCTTTAAGCATTGCACATGCCCGGAGTCGATGTGCAATCAAAAGGACTTGTGCACATGCATCGATTTCTAAAGATATGCATCTATCATACTAAAATAGATTAAAAAGCATATGATGAGAGACTCGTGAAGCTCGTGTCATCAAGCCACAGGGATTCGCAAGCATTACGTATGCCCGGAGTCGATACGAAATCAAACAAATTTGCAAGCTAGATGCCATACATCTTAGAATAGTGTCATTCATATAGGATTCAATCATAAGACAATTAAAACATTATTACTGATCAAAGAAACACATAATAACTACTAGGCATCCCCCATAGCCTTAGCTAGGGGTTTAGCCGTGCATGTTCATAAAATTCCACATGAAAACATAGATGCAGTTAAACTCCATTAACGAAAAATAAGAAAGATGACAATCGTGGATGACGGCTTCCGATGATGATGACGACGTGCGATGACGATGCCGGGTGGAGGACGATGAAGCTTCCGGCTGCGATGGTGGATGAAGTTCGGACGTAGATGGTGGTAGAAGATGGTGATGAAGGTCCCGGCTTTGATGATCTTAGGAGGTTCGGGTCGGGTGGAACGTCCGGGGGTTGATGGTTCGCGATGGTGGAGGAAGATGAAGGTTCGGGTTATGATCCGGGTGGTGGTAGATGATGGTCCTCCCGTTTTCCCGAGCCCCCCCCCCCCTTATATAGGAGAGAGAAAGAGAGAGAGACGTTCGGATGAGAGATAACAGGGAGGAGAGAGAGAGACGTGCGGACTAGAGAGAGATAAGGAAAGAGAGAAACGAGAAAGATAGAGACAGGTGTTCGGTTGGGTTAGAGAGAGAAATGGAAAGAGAATCCGAGAGAGAGGATCCCGGTGAGAGAGAGTGAATCCCGGAAGAGAGAGAGAGTCCGAGAGAGAGAGTTTCGGTGTGAGAGAGAGCTGGGCTCGGACGTGGACGGCTGCATGGGTTCTCAGCCGTGCACGGGACGGACGGGGCGGATGGCTGTGATCACGTGGAGAGGAAAGAGAGGAGGATGCTCGGGTGTACGCTGGACACGAGAGGAGAGAGATGATCGGACAGCTGCATGGGTCCTCAGATTAAATCGGATGGCTGTGATTAAGGTGGACGGCTGGGGTTTAGTTGAAACTAAGGGTTGGGATTTGGTTGTTAATAAAATAAGAGAAAAATTAAAGAAAGAGAAAAGGTGGCAGCACAGTTGTATGCTTGGTATTTCATGATAGGGCTGTGTTTGAGAGATTAGCGTGGGCGATCCTAATAATCTCCGGAGGGGCTCTAGCTGGGTTTGGACAACTGGGATTAGAAAAAAGCATGAGAGATATGGGACGAGAGAAATGGACGGCTGTGATTAAGTTGGGTGATGGATGCAATGGATGGTCAAGATCGGGTAATAAAGAGATGAGAGAGAAAGGGTAAAAGAGAAGGAGACGATATGCTTCGGTAACCATTTGAGCAATCCAAACTCGTCAACTCTTTCATGTCAGGCCCTTTGCATATGCATCGTTCTTCAGTGGTCCGCAGCTAGCGATGTGCTGCCGGTGATGTTATCTCGGCCAATTTCTTCACAATCATCATTCTCTGCATCGTTCTTCATAAGGACCTCCAAACGAGCTGTGCATGCTCCGTTGGCTCGCCGTGAAAGTGTCCACCATACTATCATGATGTCCTTTATCCGCCTATGTCGAGCACCGGGTCAATTCCCTGAAAATCACACATGAAATGACGCGTGTGAGGATCCAATACGATTATCGATAAAAAGAATAATTTGGACTATCGAACTTCGTATTTTTCATGCATGTATCGTATGAGTGCGAACCAATATACCGTTATGTCCGTATTAAAGTCTACTATGCAGTTGTGTAAAGAAACTGATACGCTTTACGAGTATATGAAAAGTTTTACGTAGGAAAGCGGTGATAATGCAGTAAGAAATAAGCGATAAAATGCATTATTTGGAGACTTAACACCTACACAGGCCCAAAACACAGTAAAACATGTTCAGTCTAGCCTATACTATAACCCAGACATGGTCAGAATATCAATGACCAAGTCGAAACATGCAAGAATCATGTTCTCATGAGAGGTTGTCCCATGTAGCCCCCGCATAGCGCGTTCCAGTCTCATCACCTCATTTATGTCCTCCTTCGACATACAAACGCCGCAATTTTGTCCCAATTGTTCAAGAGCATCGATTGAAGACGAGCAGATTGGTAGGTTCGGATCTCCAGAGCTAGAAGGAATTGAGCGAGGCGGTCTTTAGTGCGTGCCCGATTCAAGAGCTCTAGATTTAGCTCAATCTGAAGCTCACTTTGATAGAATTTGTACCAAGATTAGCCAGTCGTGGATTGCGCCTAATGGACGATGATCATGGGGCTGTAGTTGTATTGATCGCTCGGGCAAAGTTGAAAGATGCCTTCAGCTTGGCCCCACCTTGTACCTCCTGTAGGACATCATCAACATCATCCCGTCTTGTATACCCATCTCGTTGCTATCAGCATTCACAGCCCCCTGTACAGCAGCCCCTTGGTCATCGACCAACAGCTCCTCTTGTTGCAAAGCAAACTCACTCACAACATCAATGTTGACCCTCCTCTTGCCGGATTGCATCATCACCCTCAGCAAGTGAAGGGCCAGCAACAACATTCTCCATTTTTGGCAGCAAATCATCCACCAAAGCAACAAAAATTTGCATGAAATCAGAGCTAGAAGTCTCAAGTCTCAACAACCTGCTGAACTTCAGCTACACCAAGCACCGGACCCTCCGAGATAGTAAATATCACACCCACCCAAGGTTCCCTCACCCCACAAGTCTCAATAACCACACCCTCTACAGCAACAACCTCTTGATTCCCCAGCACAGCCGAGAAGCACATCTGAAAGCTATATTTGTAGGTATTAAAGGGGCTTTACCTTTGTGCTTACCTTATGTTTTAATCCAAGGGTTAGCTACAGGCCGAGCATGCAAAGTAGGAGGGGGAACCATTATTGTGCGTTACACCAAAATCAGAATTTAGTAACACAGCTAACTGTTATAAAAATATTTTGTAACACAAAAAAAACCGTTAGGAATATGGCGTTACAAATATTCGTAACACTTTTTGTAACAACCGTTACTAATTAACCGTTACAAATTGTCTATTTTGATGTAGGAATTTGTATTAGTGGAGTCAAAATTTGTATTAAAAAATATTTTTCACATGATGACGTGAATTAGGATTCGGTGAATCGATCGAATGGGGTGAAACAGACAATCAAAAATAAATAAATTATGACAAAAAAAAATAATAGATTTTTTTTAGTAGATTTGAATCCATGAGTGGGGTCAATTGACCCCACCACCACCCATATCTAGCACCGCCCATGGAAACCCAATAGAAAGAGTCCCCACCTCATCCAAACTAAGTACTCGTCTTGTCGGCCTCCAACCTTTCCCTACCGGAATGGTCTGTTTCCTCCCATGAAGTTTTGGATGGGCTAATCAAGCGTCTTTCGTACGTTATGATCAATCTTAACTTTTATTTCGAAATTACCCTTACCAATTTCCAATACAAAAAATGATTTCATCCCAACAATACACTAACTTTTAACTTATGCTTATTAGGACAAGGGTATTTTCGGAATAAAAATTAAGTTTGGCGGTTGAAAGTTGACGAAGGGGGCTAATTGTTCAGGGGTCAATTTATTTAAAAAAAAAAGAAAAGTTGAGGAACCAATGTGAAACGAACTGTCTCATTCGGGGTGGGTTTCTGTAATTTGTCCTTTTTTTTAATATAGCTTCCACAAACAACATCTCTCGATGTCTCAATCATCGTTACTATTTTTTTTTTAATCTTTAAGATGTCCATCTCTTCATGAGCAAGGATTATGATGCACGAGTGCAAGTGTACCTTTGTTTTGAGCCCCACCTGCTCGTCAAGTGAAGAAAATTAAACCTAACCAATCATGGACAAAGCGAAATGGTATTTTAGTTCCCGAGAAATACTATTCAGTCCCAAGGTTTTTCTAAGTCCCCGCTCAGCACGATTGACGTGGCAGCATACAACTGGTGGCTGAATTTCACATGTGACATTAAATCTTTAGAGAAATGCTATTTAGCCCTAAAGTTTTTTCGATTTCGCTCAGCCAGATTGATGTGGTCGTGTACAAGTGGTGGTTAAATGGTCTCGTCAATCAGCCTGAGCCGAATCGAAAAAACCTTCGGGATGAATAGCAATTGTCAAATCTTTAACACCAACAACTACACACTGCCACGTTAGTCGGACTGAACAGAATTGGGAGAACCTTCGGGCTGAATAGCATTTCACTTCATACCCCGGATTCTTTGCTTTCGAAGAATATTCAATTATTGCTGCTGATTTTGACTTCTGGAGCTTAATATTATTGTTAGTTTAGTTAAGATAATGATTAATGAGAAGTAGTTGCTTTCCTAGAAACAGTTAGAGCATCCCCAACGCCCTCCCAAACTAAAAGCTAAATATGGTGAGTCATTCTTACCACATCAGCAAATTTGGTGAGTTGATTTTGCTCATACTCCAATGACCTTCCTACCCACTATCTACTACAAAAAGTCTGATTATTCTCAAGCGATCCAACAAATGAGACGAGGTTGATGAGTAGAAAAATAAATATGATGATAGTTTTTTTTTTTGAGAACCCCTTCAGGAGGAGGGAGGGTTTGGCAGCCCCCGACCAGTCATTGTCTTTCATGATTCATTTATGGTCTAACCAAAATCCAAAATGTATATTATCCAATGTCCATAAAACACAGATTAAAGGTAGTTACAGTAAAAAAAAAAAACCTTCTTCCAAGGCTCTAACATATCAAACTGTCACATGAACCCAATCTTATCAATATCACCATCTCCATTCATGGGTCTAAGTCAAGGAAGCTTCCTTCATGACACACCCCCCACTTCCTATATGTCCACATCTTCTTCTATAGGAGCTAATCTGATTGTTTTGCCTTCATCTCCATGTTTACCTATACATAAATAGAACTTGAGATTTAGAATTAGGAGACAAACTGCTGATAAAAATGCAGTTATAGTTTTTTTAATGTGTCACTCCATTCGGGCATTTGAGTGCGCCTAGCCTGGGGGCAAATCCTAGGTAGGTTTTAAAACTCTACTTTCAACCGTCAATCTTAACTTCTTTTTTTTGAGAGAAGATGACATCCTTATATAAGAGGGGGTTAGGCAGACCCCAACCTGTGTATTATAAATATAAATATGCATATTACATAATACTAAACCCAAAAGAGTTGAGGCCTACACAGGCCCAAAACACAGTAAAACATGTCCAGTTCTGCCTATACTATAACCCATACATGGTCAGAATATCAATGACCAAGTCGAAACATAAAAGAATCATGTTCTCATGAGAGGTTGTCCCACGTAGCCCCCGCATAGCGCGTTCCAGTCTCATCACCTCGTTTATGTCCTCCTTCGACATACAAACGCCGCAGTCTTGTCCCAATTGTTCAAGAGCATCGATTGAAGACGAGCAGATTGGTAGGTTCGGATCTCTAGAGCTAGCGGGAATTGAACGAGGCGGTTTTTGGTGCATGCCTGGTTCAAGAGCTCTAGATTTAGCTCGATCTGAAGCTCTCACTTTGATAGAATTTGTACCAAGATTAGCCAGTCGTGGACTACGCCTCATGGACGATGAGCAGGGGGCTGTAGTTGTATTGATCGCTCGAGCAAAGTTGAAATATGCCTTCAGCTTGGTCCCACCTTGTACCTCCTCTAGAACATCATCCCGTCTTATATACCCATCTCGTTGCTATCAGCATTCACAGCCCCCTGTACAGCAGCCCCTTGGTCATCGACCACTAGCTCCTCTTGTTGCAAAGCAAACTTGCTCACAACATCAATGTTGACCCTCCTCTTGCCAGATTGCATCATCAACCTCAGCAAGTGAAGGGACAGCAACATCATTCTTCATTTTTGGCTGCAAATCACCCCCCAAAGCAACAAAATTTTGCATGAAAATCAGAGCTAGAAGTCTTAAGTCTCAACAACCTGCCGAACTTCAGCAGCACCAAGCACCGGACCCTCCAAGGTAGTAAATATCTCACCCATCCAAGGTTCCCCCACTCCACAAGTCTTAATAACCACACCCTCTGCAACAACAACCTCTTGATTCCCCAGCACAGCAAACCGAGAAGCACATCTGAAAGCCATATTTGTAGGTATTAAAGGGGCTTTGCTTTTGTGCTTACCTTTTGCTTTAATCCAAGGGTTAGCTGTAGGCCGAGCATGCAAAGTAGGAGGGGGAACCCCAATTGCGCGCTACACCAATATTAGGATTTAGTAACGCAGCTAACTGTTATAAAAATATTTTGTAACACAAAAAAACCCGTTAAGAATATGGCGTTACAAATATTTGTAACACTTTTTGTAACAACTATTACTAATTGACCGTTACAAATTATCTGTTTGGTGTAGGAATTTGTATCTTGTATTAAAAAATATTTTTCACGTGATGACATGAATAGGGTTCGGTGAATCGATCGAGTGGGATCAAACCAACAATCAAAACTAAATAAATTATAATAAAAATAAAAATTTACTAGATTTTTATTATTAGATTTGAATCGGTGAGTCAGATCAATTGACCCCACCACCACCCATATGTAGCACCGCCCATGGGGAATCCCAATAGAAAGAGTCCCCACCTCATCCATACTAAGGACTCTTCTTGTCGGCCTCCAACCTTTCCCTACAGGAATGGTCTTTTTCCTCCCATGATGTTTTGGATGGGCTAAGCAAGCGTCTTTCGTACGTTATGATCAATCTTAACTTTTATTTCGAAATCACCCTTACCAATTTCCAATATGAAAAATGATTTCATCCCAAAAATACACTTAGTTTTAACTGATGCTTATTGGGATAAGGGTACTTTTGGAATAAAATTAAAGTTTGGCGGTTGAAAGTTGACGAAGGGGGGCTAATTGTTCAGAGGTCAGTTTATTAAAAAAAAAAAGTTTAGGGACCAATGTGAAACGAGCTGTATCATTCGGGGTGGGTTTTTGTAATTAGTCCTCTTTCTTAATATAGCTTCCACAAATTATATTTCTCGATGTCTCAAATCTCAATCGTCGTTACTATTTTTTTTTAATTTTTAAGATTTCCATCTCTTCATGAGCAGGGATTATGATGCACGAGTGCAAGTGTACCTTTGTTTTGAGCCCCACCTGCTCGTCAAGTGAAGAAAATTAAACCCAACCAATCATGGACAAAGCGAAATGATATTTCGTTTCCCGAGAAATGCTATTCCGCACTCAGCATGATTGATATGGCAGCGTACAACTGGTAGCTTAATTTCACAAACGACATTAAAATCTTAAGAGAAATGCTATTCAGCCCTAAAGTTTTTCCGATTTCGCTCAGCCCGATTGATGTGGCTGTGTACGAGTGGTGCTTAAATGGCCACGTCAATTGGGTTGAGTCGAATCGGAAAAACCTTCGGGCTGAATAACATTTCTCAAGTCTTTAAAAAACACCAACAACTGTACACTGCCACGTTAGTCGTATCGAGTAGAATCGGGAGAACCTTCGGGCTGAATAGCATTTCACTTCATACCCCGGATTCTTCGCTTTCGAAGAATATTCAATTATTGCTGCTGATTTTGACTTCTGGAACTTAATATTATTGTTAGTCTAGTTAAGATAATGATTAATGAGAAGTAGTTGCTTTCCTGGAAACAGTTAGAGCATCTCCAACGACCTCCCTAACTAAAAGCTAAATATGGTGAGTCATTCTTACCACATCAGCAGATTTGGTGAGTGGATTTTGCTCATACTCCAATGACTTTCCTATCCACTGTCTACTACAAAAAGTCTGATGATCCTCAAGCGAGCCATCAAATGAGACGAGGCTGATGAGTAGAAAATAAATACTACGATGGTTAAGGAAGGCCATTGGAGGGCTTCAAAATCTACTCCATCGTCACATTTGGTGGGTCAACGAACTCAAACAAGGCCGTTGGAGATGCTCTTATCTTCAGCTTTAAGTGCTGACTTTTGTTAAAGTTTTTTTTTTTTTTTTGCTCCCGTGTGTTCGTGCTCAATGCTAATTAAATATAGAAATACTTTCAACATGACCTTCGAATAATTGGGGACTGAGATGCCGATTAAAGTAGTAGACTATAATTTTTTTTTGAGAAATCCCTTTAAAAGGTGAGGGGGGGGGGGGGGGTTGGCCGAGACCCCTACCTGTTTATTAGAAAAAACCCAAAAGAGAAACAAAAAGCATGAAAAACAACGACTAAGGGACAAGTAGCAGACTACACTTGGACCTCAGCCAATGGCATTTGGAATCTTCAGTGGCATTTTACTCCGCTGTTTAGTTTTGTTCATCAATAAACTTCATCAGCAAAGCAAGCGCCTAAGCGGGGAACCAAGTCCATCGAGGGGGTAAATTTTTTTATTTGAACGGATGGTTCCCTTTGGTCTGAAGATGAACTTGCTAGTGGGGCATGGGTTCTTGCTACCATTGAAGGAGCAGTAATTGTGGCTGCTTCATTTCCCTGCGTTGGTCGGACGACAGTGTGGGCGTGTTGCCTTGTACACCGATGCCACTCTAGCTAGGGATGCCCTGGTAGTGGATAAGTTGATCTGATGATCTCTGTGGAGGTCAATCACGTGTTGATCGATTGCCAACAATTGTGGAGGCAGGTGTTAGCATACACTGGACTCCTCGATCTGCTAACTCGGCGGCTCACTGGCTCGCTCTTGAGGCCCGGTTAACTGGTGTTGGAGGGTATGGGAATGTAATTTTTCGTCTGTTCTTCGGACTTTCGTATACGAAGACTTGAGGGCCATGTAGTCATGGTCCCATCTGGTTTACCAAAAAAAAAAGGGTGATGGTTTTTACTGAGAAACAATTTGTCAAAATACAGCTGCAATCTCCATGTTTTTCATTGTATTTGAAAGGGCTGTTGCATGATATATGGATGAACTTAGTGGGCTTATGAGCTGAGCTAGGGCAGATACTGTTGCATCCCAATGGGTAAACCTGCTGTTTCCCTCTCGGGAGGTCGCAAGATCAAATCCTGAGTTTCTCCTATGCCGCCGCTATTGCGTATAATAAATGCGGTGCTCCTGTGAGTGAATTCAAAGCTGGTCTTAGGCAAAAATATTTGCACACCTGTGGCTATTGCAGCCTTAGAACCATGGTCGATCTCTCGTGTGAGTAGACATGAACAGGTGACGCTCTAACCGGACATGTATGTCCCCGATCAAAAAAAAAAAAAAAACAAAAAGAGCTGATCTAGGTGAACTAAGGAGAGTGGCCTAACCTCATGTGGTTGTTTTGGCTTGTATGTATAGCTGTTGAAACAAAGGGCCATCTCTAGAAGATCATCCAATAATGTGTCATCATCCAAGTCTTATCCCATTAAGACGGGTCGACTATCTAAATAACTCTAACCAGTGAGAGAGGGACATGTCAAGAAACCAGGGAGCAAACCTCCATTGTTCCCCTATAACAAGAAAGAGTCCAGATGAAGAGCGTATATAGAGAATTGCACTCGTCTCTGTGGCACAAATCATAAGCCGAAGAGCTGAAATGAAATAAAGTCCGTATATCGAACAATCTGTTATGATTAGAAAAGAATCATTATCTTTGTTATGATTCTTGTGCCCCCTCAAAACCAGTGATGATAGGGAGAGGACAACAATATATACAGACATGGAACTCCCACCCTTTTATGGATCTGGGACTATTCTTAACAATCTCAGCTTTGATTCCATCTGAAATTGCTGGGTTGTGTTCTTTTATAAATTTTTTTTTCTTTTTTGGTTCTATTATAGATTTCACGATACTTAACAATGAATACTTAAAAAAAAAAAAAAAAAATTGTTCATTAAGATTGAATATCAGTAGCTGATGATTACTAACTAGGATTTAGTTTTTCTCGTGGTGGTTGTGTGTTTGACTGCTCTACTTCCCAATTCTGAGCCCCTTTCGGATAAGCTGGGCCTAACTCTACTTGGTCAAATGAAGTGCAGCTGGCCTTGACAATTTACAGTTCCAGAATTGAGTTCTTAGGCCGAATAATTAGGCGCGAAAGGCCGGGATCCCTTCTAAATAGATTATTACTTGTTAAGTTTGACTGGTACCGATGCTTGCGCTGCTTGATTCGTCATCCGAAACCAAGTCGTGCGAGAATTTCAACTCCCCTCGTGCGGGGATTTCTACTCCCCCCCCGCCCCCCGTGCAATACTTCAAAACCTGCAGATTTTCTTCTGGGTCACTTTCGCGAACGCCCAACTCAATTTGAAACGAACCCCTCCTCCGCCATTGCTTCAACAAATCCAAGGTTTTTGTCAGGAATCAGGATCAGTCTGTGGTCTTTGTTTGAAGCCTTCTATGTTCTGTTTGGATGTATCCTGTAGACTAATTGCACTTGCTAATTTAGAATCATCGACTGCGACGGTTGTTTGTTGTTATTAATTAAAAAAAAAAACCAAATTTCAACACGCTACCTCGATACAAGACTGAACATGAAGGCATAGGGGGGGGGGGGGATTCGGCAAATTAGGTTTAGGTACTTATCTATTTTGCAATATTAGCTGGAGGACATCATAATTTACAATTTGCTATATTAGCGAAGGTCCCTATAAGTATACATTTGTCTTTAGAAAGAGTATAGATTCGTCTTCAAAAAGGGTATATATTCGTTGGGAGGGACTTGAGCTATATTTCGAAATTAACATGTCCTGCAACTAAAAGTTATCTCTCAAAAAAGACTTATGTCAAACTTTCCCTTTTTTTATTTCCTTTCTAAAAATGTCCATGTAGTGGTTGTTATCATTTGCTCATGTTGTTAGACCTGTTCCACCTAAAAAGGGTATGAATTTCTCCTCCCAATCAGATAGTCAATGACCAATCAGCAGGCTGGTTGGCTTCATCGGGTGAATCTTTTGCACCCAGCCCCCCGACATACCCTTTATATACATAGGGTTACATGGTTAAAGTGAAATTATAGAAACACCCCCATGGAAAATTTTCCGCCCACAAGAAGGACCCCTTGGACATTTTTTTTTTTTTTTTTAGTTCAAAGGGGGATCAAAGGATCCCCAGGAGGTGCCACAGCCCGGCGCAAGCATGAACCACCGCTCGCCGGTGGAGAGAAACAGGCACAAAGGCCACATGACAGGCATAACCCAACCAACACCACCACTAGAGGGGGGGAAACACTCCGCCCATCGAGGGGTTCGACAGCCGCTCACCGGCAGAAAAAGGAGCTCAAGCGCCACCTCCCCGACCACATCGCTGATCTCTGACGGGATGAAAACAAAGACCAACATGACCCAAAAAAAACCAATTACAGATACAAAAACCACCACAAAACTCGGATCCACCACCGGATCCATCTCCCTTAGCACTGGCGAGGTTGCAGAGCCGTTCCACTGTCCCGATCCGCCACGACCACCACCGTCACCCCGAACTGTCGGGAACCACCACTGCGCAGAGGAGTGGTTCATCAAAGCATCTTCCATCAACGCCTCCGTCGTCACTCTCGTCATGAGGAGCTAATCCTCTTCTAGGGCTTCGATAAAGCCTTAGTTAGGTTCTAGTTTTTTCTATAATTTTTTTTAGGTTTTCATAATTTCAATTGGAAAAATTGATAAGACAAGATTTTTTAATATTAGAATCCGTTATTCATCTTCTTCGTTATGCATGTGTTTAATTAAAATCTATTTCGTTGGAATTGAATGGAACCGATCTTTGTCTTGCTCCATTCATTTATTGTTTCTTATCATCTTACAATAGATGCGCCATGCCTAGGAAGATGATCCGTGCCATAAAAGATGGATCATGCTAAACTAAGATGGCACATGCCATGTGCATGATGGTACGTATCCTTTGTTTTATTTTTTTCCTAAATGAGATGGGTTATGCTAAGGGGAGACGATCCGTGCTGACCAAAAATAACCAATGCCATTAAGGATAAGAACCACCATTGAAATCCATTACAATTTTGATTGTAACGAGTCAAAATGCTCCACTAGAATTTACAAAACCCTAATTGGCATAATTGGACTAGTCTTGGCTAGTGGTGGATTCTCCACCCTAAACTTTCTCTCTCTTGATTTCTCTTGTTAATTAATTGTTTGGTTTTCGTTTTTAGATAATCATACAATCACCAATCAACTTTATTCGTCTAATTGCTTTAATTCCTAAAATCGATCTTAGTTACGCAGTCACAATTCCTGATGCCGATACTGATAATTAACCCTTACTGCAAACGATTCGGCCTTAAGATATTGATATGGTCGGGTTCGATCAACGAAGCCCGACATACAGATGGGGCAAAGATGCGAATACACAGCCTAGCACTGCAAATCCCCGAAATGACAGATCTCATTGGTGTATCCCACAATGTACCGATCTGATACGACATAAGCACACAAAAAATCATTGATAAGAGGGACACATGATTTTATAGAGGTTCACCCCAAATAGGGCTACATCCTCTCTTCGGCAACTACCTCCTCCAGGAATCCATTATGAAGAGATAAACATGATTACACCCAACAACACTCCATGCCATCTAACAAATTCTCACCTATCTCTCCACTATAAAAGATGACCATGCGCATCAACGAAGACTAAACTATCTCCAACATACGCCAACGGCTCTCCAGAAAACCACTAATAGAGAAGAACCAACCAAAATGTATTATATGATAGATGAAGAAGAAAGCTCTACCTCTTTATGTGCTCTCTCCCACAAATCTGACTGAACATATTGCACATGAAAATCTCTGCAGACGGGTTCCACAAAAGCCATGATTTATATACTCACCCATCATGATCTGTCAGATCAAGCATCATCGTAGCACCACGAATCTCTCAACGGCCTTGTGTTCCTCTCGGACTCGCCCCGTAATAGCCTCGGTTTTCACAATATGGTCTTGCCCTCCATGGCTCGGCCATCATGCCGAAGTCATCATCCACGGAAAGGGGGTATTCGCTAGGTTTTCCTCCCTATAGAATTCCTTTGGAATCGGTCATCAAGCACCCGCAATGCGGTGCTCCAACATGGCATTGTGGATGCTTGCTTCTCCCCCGGGTTCATCTTCTCTACGAGAAGCTTCACCAAGAGTCATCGTCGAAATCAATCATCTCTTCTACAGGATTGATCAAGGATCAAAATACATGTTCCCCAAAATCCTAGACCCCTTTATATATCAAGGGAATAGATTTACATAAGCTCAATTTCCGAAATTCTAATCAAACAGCCCCAAAAGGAAAGTCCAAATCATATACAGTTGGGCTGACTCGCATCTACCAAACAAAGTCATGCGCACGACTTTCCTACGCTCAACCTCGTCGAGTGAAGAAAGACGCATCGAAAATTGGTGACTGCGAATGACAGATTTTGCTTCGACCATTTGACCCCCTAGAAGTTTTGGAATTTGATGAAAATTGGTGAGGATGATCATCTTACCTTAGACAACACACTCACAAAATTTTATCAAATTCCAAAACTCCTTGGAGGGTCAAAATACATGTAGCTCACTTTTTAAACTGGCAGCTTACTGTAACATTCCTCTCTCTCTCTCTCTCTCTCTCTCTCTCTCTATATATATATATATATATATATATATATATATATATATATATATATATATATATATATATATATATATATATATATATATATATATATATATATATATATATATATATATATATATATATTTGATGATAGTTTTATATATGCTCGAACTAGACCCTACCAAGTTGATCAAATTGACCGAATCTAGGCAACCCAAGCAATCGGAGGAACCCAATGAACTTCCATTATCCAAATACAGGCAAACCCTCTACAAATTCTTTCTGCAACTCTTACAAAGATGATGTAACTTGATCCAAGCATGATTTGACCTTCAAACCCGGCCATCACAACCATGTTCACCCCTATTATTGGCACCACATATAATATCAAGGGGATTATATCACTCTCGCATCACCACTCACCCGTGCGTCAATTGTTTAAGGTGGTTCCAATTTGAGCCAATCGGGCTCGCGTATTCGGGGAACCCTAATGGGGATTGTAATCAAATCCTGGTCTGCTTTGGCTTCCGATATCTCTGCTCCATACTTACGCGATGGAAAGCGACGGAAATTCGAATTATCTATTTCCGGACTCTGACCTTGGGCATAAAATGGCTTTTGCATGGGCCCAATCCATGGAGTTATCCAAATTAAGTGATGAGGAGGGTGATGGCCATGTTTGCATCCACTTTTAAACATTTGACTCTTCTCACACAGGTCATGATCATCAGAAGCTCCAAAGAAGGCAGCCACCATTTCAATAATCAGCCAACCAATGTGGCATCTTTTAACTGTAGCATCACTCATCGGCCCATTTTGGCCGTTTATTATGTTGATGATGATGATGCTTTCTTTTTATTGGAAAACAATTGATGGTGATGTTAGTCGAAGGGAGTTTGTGGTGTGCGTATGTGTGTGTGCACGCGCGTGGTCGTACGTGGGGGTCGTCATTTGGTTGATGACCTCACGATCATTAATAGGTTCCATATCCACAAAAAGCCGATCGGACCCGTTGGCTGACCGGTTTGGACCAGATTTGATTCGATCTCAAACCGACCCGATCAGTTCCGATTGCGCAAGAAGCCAAAAATACTAGCTCTTAGAGCATCTTCAACCGAGTCCTAGTTAGGATGAGCTCCTACAAATCGTGGGGCTTACTTGTGTAGCCATCTCATCCAAGTCTCCCAGTTTGGAGGATTTTCTCTTCGGGACCGAGTCCCAATAAGAAGTTTCTAGCCATTTCAACTTTAATCCCAAAAAATTTGAACTTTCCCAAACCCTCCCCTTCAACACACCCTAATCTGACCGATGGAGCATGGGTGGGGCTTTAATTTTCATCGCGTGAAAATAGGGGGCTGCATGCAAATAGAGGACCATGGTTGCCCCTTCCTCCACGTACAACAGACATGCCCGCTGCTTCTGGTGCGGCGATCATGGCCACCGAGCTCCTCAATACCGGAATGTGCTGGTTTGTTTCAAGTGCAACGGCATGGGTCACAAACATGGGCGGATCTAATAGTTGGCTCGGCCGAGCTATAGTCTGGCCGAGTTTTGAGAAAAAATAACCCATATTATTAAGTACATGTCTCAGTCCGTCTCAACCAAGACCTTAGCCCGCATCAATCCAGTGAGGCCCTTGACCCCTCGCGACACGTACATGAACCACTATCGCCTCTAAATCCTCATGAAACGTGAATCGCCGCCAAAAACACTTAACCCCGCTATAGTTTACTTTGTTCCAAAACGCTCCCTAAAGTTTGAAAAGTTAGCACAATACTCTTTTTGTCAACTTCTTAATATCTCTCATTCTGTAATTTTTATTTGACTTCAATGGGGCAAAAAGTAGTTTTTTAACTAAGGGGGGGGTTAAAACAAAGCATAATTAACCTTTTTTTATATTAATATAATGTCTAGTACCGTCGATGTTCGCTTAAAAATTTTCCCTTAGTATTTCTTTATAGAGTAAAAGTTTCATTGTAAAAAAAAATTAGTTTAGTTTCAGCCCAATCCAAAAAAAAATTCTGGCTACGCCCCTGATCACAAATCCCTCTCCTATCTGAGAAAGCGTGCCTCCTCCTTGCGGCCGACGAGTAACCCCCCCTCGTCCCACACCCCCCCCCCCCCCCCCCCCCCCCCCCCCCCCCCCCCTACTCCTCCATCTTCTCCAAGGATTTTCTCATCCTAACCCATGATGATGCCATGGAGAACTCAATCTTGGACTTGAAGACCTATGGTATGTGCTCAGTATTCATGGGCAACACGTCACCAAAGATCTCTCCAACAGCCTGAGGTGGGCTTGGGGGATTATTGGTGCATAATTTGGTGATCAAATGAAGATCTGCACTTGGAATATAAGGGGACTAGGAGGCCTGGATAAGAAGAGAGCAATCCTTCTTTATATTAACCAACAGAAGATTGATATGTTTTGTATCCAAGAGACAAAGATTGATACCAACTCGGACCAAGTTGCAATGAGGCTAAGTTGCAGTCGGATCTCTCGTTGGAAATTTAAGGAGTTAGTTGGCACCTCAGGAGGGGATTTGCATCGGTTGGAATGACAATGTCTTTGATCTTAAAGCGAAGCATGCAAGCAATTATTCCATGTCCTTAATTCTAGCTAACAGGATAGAGAATGCAACTCTCGGGGATCTTGGGGGAGACTTCAATCTAACCAGATTCTCTTCAGAGAGGTCCGGGCACACATCTATGAGGGCATTGGACACTTTTCGGATCTTTTGTTCAGTAGCACGAACTACTGGACTTATCTATTCGAGGCAAATATTATACTTGGTCCATTCATAGGAGCTTTGCCAGACTTGATAGATTCTTATTTCTGAAAACTGGGGCAGACAATTCCCACTCACAACGCAGAGCGCACTTCCTGCTTTCTTGTTCGACCACTCCCCAATCATCCTTGATTTCAATACTAATTCAGCCATTAAGAGACTATGCCACTTCGAGAGAATGTGGATGTTGCATGATAATTTTGACAATTTAGTAATGATATGGTGGAATGAGGCCCCCTTAAACCAAAACTCAACTCTCAACATCACGTCAAAATTCCGCTTCCTCAAGAATAAGATTAAGAGATGGACAAACTCTTCGTTTGAGAACATTATGAAGGTGAAGAAAGATCTTCTATCAGCTATTAATGATCTAGAAGTCAAGGATGAAATATCACAGCTGAATGATATTGAACTAAAGTCCTTGTCTGATTCTAAGGACAAGCTCAGGGACATACTGATCAAAGAAGAGGTGATGTGGAAACTACAATCGAGAGAAAAATGGATCCAATCGGGAGCCACCATGGGCATAGACTGGGAAGGCCTCAACATGACCTTTTCTTCAGCAACCATGCAGCCACCATGGACATAGACTGGGAAGGCCTTAATGTCTGGCATCTCAATAATAACTCTACCTTGGATACTCCTTTCACTAACGATGAATTTTGTAAAGCGGTCTTCGGACTGGCGACTGACAGAGCTCCAGGACCTGATGGTTTCCCGAACTTCTTCTTTCAACATTACTGGGATGTGGTAGGATCAGATATAATATACTTGTAGATTTCTCATAGACTTCTTCGAGCTCAAGGCCTCCATGCATAACTTAAACTTTTCTTGGCTAATCCTACTACCGAAGAAGGAAGGAAAGACTTCGATCTCCAACTTTTGACCGATCAGCCTATCAAATTGCATCTATAAGATAGTCACAAAGATCTTAGCAAATTAATCGGATAAGCACAGTCATCGATGACATGGTAAGCCCCTCTCAAACGGTCTTTATAAAAGGAAGGAATATTCTAGATAGCATAGCATCCACGCAAAAAAAGTCATATCACACCTAATAGAGAATGGGAACGAAAGAGTCCTAATGAAGCTAGATTTTGAGAAGACATTTGATAAGATTGAGTGTGAGTTTCTTCTTAAAATTTTGAAAGCCAAAGGCCTGTCGAATATTTAGATTAGATGGATTTTTGAATGCTTATCATCCTCAAGTTCTCTTGTCTGATCAATAACTATAATGACAACCACTTCAAAATGGAGAGAGGAGTGAAGCAAGGCTGTCCCCTCTCTCATTTTCTATTTATTTTAGTAGTCGATATTTTCGATGGAGTCATCTCTAAAGCTATGTCTAATAACCAGATCAAGGGTATTGGGGACAAAGTGTGATAACCAAGATCCAATAGGCCAAGAAGCAAGACTCCTGAGGCTGTGATGCCAAGATGGATGAGGTGAGGTGAGGTGAGTATACAAGGCCATGAGTTAGCCCCACATCGCTTGGAGAGAAGGACATCTTGAGCTACTTATATAATTTTCCCTCCCAAATATAGAAGACGCATTTTAAAACCGTGCCGCTACAGATTTCGTAAGAACTCCGTAGTTAAGAGTGCTCGGGCGAGAACAGTACTAGGATGAGTGACCTCCATGGGAAGTCCTCGAGCGGGCTGGGCAAAGCGGACAATATCTTGTGTGTTTGGGATGGATGTTACAAAATGGTATCAGAACCGGTTCTCCTCGGGATGGGGGAGTCTAACCCTACACGAGTACGTGTAGCCCTAACGGGTGTGGATTGTGACGACCAAGATCCAATAGACCAAGAGCCAAGACTCCTGAGGCTGTGATGCCAAGATGGATGAGATGAGGTGAGGTGTACAAGGCCATGAGTTAGCCCCATATCGCCTGGAGAGAAGGAAATCATGAGCTACTTATATAATTTTCCATCCCAAACATAGAAGACGTGTTTTAAAACCGTGCGTCACTATAGATTTCGTAAGAACTCCGTAGTTAAGCGTGCTCGGGCGAGAGCAGTACTAGGATGAGTGACCTCCCTGGGAAGTTCTCATGCGGGCACGGGCAAAGCGGATAATATCTTGTGTGTTTGGGGCGGATGTTACACGAAAACTGGGCGGTCACTAATCTCCATTTTGCTAATGATACAATTTTGTTTTGTGAAGCTGACATCTCCCAACTCATTGTGTTGAAGATGATTTTATACGCATTCGAGTTTTGCTCAGGGCTAACTATCAACTTCAACAAGAGCTCACTCTTCTATATAGAATCTGATAGTGGGAGGGGTCAGAGGATGGCTCAACTCATGAACTGCAAGTATGATTTCCTCCCAATGAAATACTTGGGTATTACGACTAATGATCGTACACCCAAGAAGGAGGTGTGGTACCCCCTGATTGAGAGAATTAATAGAAGGTTAGCAGGATGGAAAGGGCAATACCTATCGATGGTGGGAGATTGATCTTACTGAACTTAGTTCTCACCTCCATTCCCACCTATTTGATGGCCTACTACTATGTGCCATCATGGGTGATTAAGAAAATAGATAAGATCAGAAGGCGATTCCTTCGGTGAGAAACAGATGAGATGTCCGAATCGTATCACCTCATGCGTTGGGAGGAGGTGTGCAAACTGAAGGCCAAAGGAGGGTTTGGTGTGACCAACTTGAGGGACTTCAATCTGGCACTTCTAGGAAAATAATGGTGGTGACTGCAACAAAACAACAACGACAAATGACGAGAGATCATTAAGCAGCGATACTTCAAAAAATTCTCCCCAGTGCAAATCAGGAGCCAGATCACAAGGGAACTGTCTCCCTTCTGGAGAGGAGTTACAAAAGTGGCAGCTGCTTTCAAGTCAGGGAGCAAAGTCATATTGGGGAATGGTAGACACATTAAATTTTGGAAAGACACCTGGATTGGAGATACTCAGCTTTGCACCCTTTTCCCCGAGCTTTATGATCAAGCATGACATAAGTCAGCTTCGATCAGGTCCCAAGCTTCTCTATGTGGAAACCATACTATTTGGAACTCGATCTTCTCGTCTCCGATTCCTGACCACCTCCAACAGAAATTGGATGATCTTGTTCAGATCTTATCCCACTTCTCTCTTTCGAGTGCAGCAGATTCCATCGCTTGGCGGGCAACCACTTCGGGTAAGTTCATGGTGAACTCCTTTTACAAGCTAATCAATGATAATGCAAGTTGTTGCCCAATTTTCCAATATCTCTGGCGCATCCGGACTCCTATGAAGATGCGGATTTTTTTATGTTTGACCTTAAAAGACAAGATACTCACTAAGATAAATCTGAAGCAAAGAAACCACCCGGCTATCCAAGAAGTTGTGTGTTCACTCTGCAATAGGGCTGATGAAGATACTAACCATCTACTACTTCAGTGTAATATTTTCTAGGGACATCTAGAACTACTTCAAGAGGAAGTTCAATATCTCCCATCATCCCTCCAACCTTATGTCGTTATGGTTCTCATGAAGGAAAAGATAAATCCCTAGAGAGATGAAAAAGATGAGACATTTTTTCGATTGCTATTTTGTTGGAATATTTGGCTTGAAAGTAACATAAGAGTGTTCCAGAAGAAATTCAGCTCCATCTTGGAAATTGTACGACGTACGATGGAGACCATCAAGTTGTGGGCGACGTCGATCTCAAATCATCTTCAAGAACCTTTAGATAATCTATTGTAATCTTTTTCTTTTATTGGTTGCTCTTGTAAACCTTATTTTTACTCAATAAACATGTAGGGGTCCATGTCAATCCCGCCCCGCCTCCCCTGATAAGAGGGATTTCTCAAAAAAAAAAAATCTTTGTGGTGGGCTTCAGATACCTCTACTTACACGGATATGATGGTGCTGATGTGTAATTAAGTTACACATCGCACCATCTGAAGCTCAAAGATCTTAGGAGCTTTCTTGGGATTCGGTTAGAACAAGGTATGCCGATCGGAGCGCCACGTAGGCCCTTAGAAACGCGGCTCAGACTCGGTTGGAGATGCTCTTAGCCAACAAGAACAAGATTTGTTGATGCATAATACTTCTAGTGTTCAACACCAAGCGTCTGTTTGGTTGGAGTTTGAAATGCACTTGTAGTCGTAATTACAGCTGCAACTAGTTTTGACTACTATGTTTGAAGTTGTAGTCGTTCTCCCACGTTGTTTGATGGGAGATTGAAATAGTACGTTGGTTTGTCTAATATTGTAGTTTGACTTTCATATGTTGACTTAGAGCTGCATGAACCAAACAATGGTGTTGAAGGGTTGTAGTATGAACTGCAACAGTTTGAACTAACCTCTCAACCAAATGCGCCCCAAGTTCAACCGGTTGAAGCTATCTGGATTGTGCTATTTGCACCCACAAAACTGCCAACACCGCCAATATCATGCACACATCCTAATCTGATTTTTATTTTTACTGCTACTTGCATTTTGATAGTGCACCCCGGCCAAATATGGTTTTGCTTCTCCTCTCCGCTCTGCCTGCCGTTACCACCACGCCCTCCTCATTCTCTTCTTCTTCCTCCTTCCCTTTCAGATCGCCCCACTAGAGCTATTATTCCTAGGGCTGCTCAAAAACCGATCGGACAAAAAAAAAAAGAAATGAACTGAGCAAAAAAATCGGTTAGTGATTGGTTTTTTAGACATATAAGTCGGATTCGGTTTTGGAATGTAAAAAAAATTAATGTTCGGTTTGGGTTTTGTAAAAAAAAAAATTATTTTACACTGAAGATCGAGATTTACTAGGAACAACATTTTCTATTGTTGACCAATCTGGTGATCAACATACTATGAACAAAAACATGATTCAGTGCAGAATTTTAAGATATACAATTAATATCTTAGCTAATGCTAATTGTTATGGGCATCATTTTGAAATAACTTTGAATGATGAACACAAATTGAAAGATCATATATGGATAGAAAAACAATCTCATTCAAGGTGATAAGTTCAAGATCTCTTTAAAACAAAGCCGATCGAGCTGAACCGAACCGTCGAATCGGTCGGCTCAACAATAGATATATCAAAGTCGGTTTGGTTTCGGTTTCGGTTTCGTCGAACTTAAAACTGACACGGTCAGTTCGGTGACAAATAGTCCGTCAAAACCGACCGAACCGAACCGTAAACAACCCTAATTGTTCCCATGCATCCCACCGACCCCCTCACCTCACCTCCGTCTTTCTTTCCCCTTAATTATTAATTCATGTAGCCATGTCGGTCAGTCCCGATCGATACGATTGGCAGATGTCTTTGACCGGTATGGTGTGGTACATGTCGGCCGATCTCGATCATCATGGATTGCACCATATCGGTCAGGAGTAACCGATAATCATGTTGGTTGGAAGCGACCAACCCATATGCATGAATGAGAAAGAAAGATGTGGGGGGGGGGGGGGGGTCCGGATTGCCTAACAGATTATGTCATGCCTGGCCGAGCCCATGAGGTGATGAGGGGGCAGAACATAGCCCTTGACCGCCCAATCACTAATGAGCTACGGCCATTTGCAGAGAGCCAACTTCGATGGGGAGGCATCACCTCAATGCGCATTGGCGCGCGGTGGCCCCGACAAAGCAGTGCTCACGGGCCCCACCGCAAACCGCGGTATCAGGCGCTGCGCTGCCAATCACCGCGCGCACTGCGGTGCCCCGACAAAGCAGTGTTCAAGGGCCCCACCCGTAAACCGCGGGATCAGGCGCTGTGATTGCCATCCCCACCGCGCTACAGGGTGAGGCCTCCCCACCGAAGGCTTTTTATCCTTTTGGCCAACATTATTAATGGGACCAACCAATAAGAGACCTTGATTGTTGCCCCACGGAGCTCCGGGCGGCCGATGACGTCACCAGCCGGGTTCCAATCGGCCTGCCTCTACCATCCAACTGGTTGGCCTCTCTCATTTCCCTGGCCAATGCTTCCTCTCCAAATAGCCTCATTTTCGATGACAAAAACGCACCCATCGCATTCTCTCTCTTTTGAGTGATGCTATTTGAACAAACTGAGGGACAACACGTCGGGACAACTCTTGTCGTGGAGCGCTGACATCTCCTGATAGGCGAAACTATGGGCATGGAATGAACCCTAGAGGGATGCCACATGCATGGGTGGTGGCTAATGTCAGTGGTCGATCGATCGGTATTTGACGACGGAGGTGGCAGTGGGTCATTGGTGGCTGGTGGTGGCTGAGTGTTGGATAGCAAGATGCACGGCCTAGGGACGTAGCCAAATTTTTTTTTTGGACTAGGCTGAAACTGAACTAGTTTTTTTTTTACAATGCAACTTTTACTTTATAAAAAAATATTGAGTAAAATTTTTTAAACGAACATGGACAGTACTAGAAATGATATTAATATAAAAAATAGGTTAATTGTACTTTGTCCTCCTGAATTTTAGCTCAAAAACATTTAACCCCATTTAAGTCAAATAAAAATTACAAAATGACAAAAATTAAGTAGTTGACAAAAGGAGTATTGTGCTAACAAGTCAAACTTTAGGGAGTGTTTTGGAACAAAGTAAACTATAGAGGGGTTAAGTGTTTTCGGCGGTGATTCACGTTTCGTGAGGACTCAGAGGCGATAGTGATTCATGTACGTGTCGCGAGGGGTTAAGGAACTCGCTGGGTTGATACGGGCTAAGATCTTGGTTGAAACGGACTGAGACATGTACTTAATAATATTGGCTAGTTTTTCTCAAAACTCGACCGAGTTATAGCCCGATCGAGCTAAATATTAGATTCGCCCATAGCACGGCCGTTGGTCTAATAGTGTCATCCCCTAGGGTTTATCCCATGGCCTATGGTCCCACCAATCAGAAGATGACAACGCTCCATTCACGTGAAGTTGTCTGCCATGTTGTCCCTCAGTTTGTCCAAATAGCATTACTCATTTTTTTTACTGCAACGGGGATATATATCAAGCAACCTGAATGGATGAGTGTTCGAGCTGATATCGACCCTCTGCTTTCTCATTGGTGAGGTGGCTCGATCCTATCCCTCCGATCACTGTCGAGCAATCCATATTTGTTTAGGATTCCTGCATGTTTGATGTTCAGGTCACTCTCGCTTGCCCCATGGCAACTCTTCGTCGATCTCTTATCGGACAGTGGCTGACCGTACGGTCACTAATGGCTCGCGTAGCCCATGTGGAGCTGGCCGTGTCTGCCGCCAACATGCCCATGCCTCCGGTCAGTGTCATTCTGTATGATTCAGAACTCCAGCCAAATGATAGAGGTGGTTTCAAATGACTAAACTAACCTCGGACGCTAAGTGCTATTGGACCAAAGAGACCACGCTTCGAAGCTCACAGAGCCCTTTATTTTTTTCTCGATAAAGATCGAGCCTTGTTTCTATCCATAGGTGCCGTCAGATATCCGCTCGCTCCAAACCCGGATCGTAAGAGGAGATCCAGTGTCCAAGAGGGTATATACAGACAACACCGCCTAACTCCTAATCGATGTGGGACTAAACCCAACATGACATCACGTTATTTATACGTCGTACAGCCTAAAATATATTTGGAATTCATTATATGACCTCTCGAGAGGAGAACAGAGGGTTAACCACTGGGATGCAACCACGGTTGCATTTGTAAAGCAAATGAGTTCATTATAGTAGCTTTTATGGGTGGTGGCATTACCGTGCCTATGTTAGTGGGTAGGAGTCGACAATGGTGGTTATTCTGGTCCTTCGACATTTTTGGCAGGCAACGATTGACACATATGGTGCTTAGGGTTTTAGTACTACAAAGATGGAGAGGATTTGAGACATGTGGGTGCAAAATCTAGCTAGCGCCTGATGTGGGACCCGCTAGCCCTGTTTGGGCCCACAAAGACGATTGTGGGATCCGCCAGCTCTGACTTGGGCTCACGGAGACAGTCTGGGGCCTGGTAAATCCCTCCAGATATTTACCAAAATCCCAGATATTCCCAAAACTCTATAAATAGCAGATCATGTAAATAATCCAGACCGGAATTCATTATTCTCAATTCTATTTTTTGTTTTTCAGAGCTCTCTAAACCTTCTGGTGATCAGACTCTAGTCAAGCCTCTTCACCTCTCTATCTACTTGTACCAGCACTCGTCAGCCTGTCGAGACCAGCTCTACTTTTTCAGAGTTAGTAGATTCGAAGGTTGCGTCTTACTGCACGGAGACATAGGTTCTGGTTGAACTCCGTCACTATATCCCTATGTCAACTATCTTTCTCCCTATCTCTCTTTACCTCAATAGTATTAGTGTGACAACTCAACACCCAACAGCTCAGCGCTCTACACTGCACTGCACTTCGAAGACAACCCTCAATCGACTGTTGGAAGAAGATCATACGGCGACCGTAATTTTCCCCCACAGTTTGGCACCATCTGTGGGATCCTTCCCTATCGACTTGCGACCTCTAGGATTTCCAACTTCTTCGGTCAAGCAGCAACCACTAATTGTCTGAGCAATCTGTCTGTCTCATCGCTATACCAGAATATCAAAGACACGATTCATGGATCAGCTGGAGGGAAGCAACATACATCCAGACGCTCAGTATCCTATGACTCGTTTAATGAGTCATAGGAATGTGACAAGACAACACCCTGAGCAGCAACCGGCTATAGACTCGAGGAGTCATCGATCAATCGACCGCGCTGCTCAAGTTCAACCTTGGCAGTCTCCTCAGCTCGCCAAACCAACTCCTTAATGCCTAGGGAAATCGCTCCACTCACCCGCCGCCAATCCCCAGACGTACCAGATCTTAGCAGAGGATTTCCAACTCTTCACTCTCATGAAGCATAACGATGCTCTTGTGATTAAAAGAGACTCCCTCTGATGGATCGCCATCAAGGCACGAGCCAACCTTCCCCAGTCAGCCGCTAGTATCAATGACGGATCAGACGTCTGTTGGCCGATCGACCCGTCTCCAGCTCCTTCTAGACATTCCGTTGTCGACACCTCTCGTCGGTTCCTCGAATCCCTTTCGAGAAGACCTTAGCTCATCCCTCCTAGACCGATGGTCTGGGAACGTCTCAATGAGTCTACTCACCATCCTGAGTATCTTGGCTCTGAGGCTTTATCCGATTCTTACATTGTGAGGGATGCTCGAAACGATAGGCACTACCTTAGGATCCAGCAACATTACAACAATGACCGAGCTCTAGCTGAGCATCGGACGACGAGAGTGACTCCGACGCTCTCGCTGTCTCCTTTTCTTCCGAGACATCTTTCTGACCAACGAGGTGATCATCGGAACAACCACGCCTCCAAAGGGCCGCTTCATTAGCAAATTCTCTGAGCTCCTTTCCCTCAGATCTGGAGGACTCCCATTTCCCCCAAGTTTAACTGCTTGACAGGAGATCTGACGCTGCATGTCCTTGCTTTCAAGCAGACATTGACACCACATGATCACGACAACTAGGTTCTATGTCGTACCTTTGCGGGCAGCCTGGATGACATATTGCTTGACTGGTATCACCACCTTCCGGTGGGCTCCGTGAGTTGGTTCCAAGACCTGGTGGACCTTTTTGTTCAATACTACCGGTTGAATCTCAAGCCAGAGAAGAAGTTTGACTCCCTCTACCGACTTCGGATAGGTTTGGACGAAACCCTCCGAGAGTTTACTCGGAGATTTCAGAACGAGCACACATTGCTTTTCGATTGACATCTTAATGATGAAGCCGTCATGCTCGCGTTCCAGAATGCCTTGCACTACAACCTTCCCATCTACAATAACCTCATTCGTAATCCACCTATATCTCTTGGTGCATTGTTCGATCAAATCCAAAGGGAGATAGAGGTAGAGGATGATAAAATTACGCACAAGGGACATGATCTCAAGAAGCGTCCTCCAGACAAAAAGCCAGCACGACCAGCAGCTTGAGCTCACAACGCTCAGGCTAAGGAAGGTGGAGCCTTTAAGAAGCCGAAGCGGGTAGGTGATAGACCGACAAAGCCTCGAAGGACCACGTTCACCAACTAGAATTTGTCCATCGACATCATCCTTGAGTAGATCCAGCATAAGGACTACCTCAAGAGGCCCGACCCTCTTGAGCCTGGTACCAAGCAAATAAAGGATAAGTCGGTCTACTATGACTTTCACCGGTGCCACGGCCACCCCACCGTCTGGTACTACCATCTAAAGTACCACCTGGAGGACCTTTTATAGGAAGGACACCTCTAGGAGTTCAAGGCTAATATCAGTCCAGTAAACGATTCACTGTCTCCTCCTCTCCATCCTTAGAGAGTGAAGGATACGTGTTGGATCCGCTCGGTTGTGCGTCAATTGACCCCCATCATTATTCAAGCAGAGCTTCATGGCATCCATGGGAATCTCCATCACCAGACTTCGACTCAGAAGGAAGTTGAACGCCAAGTGCAACGTGTCCACTACGTGCGTACAGTGGCTCAAGTCAAGGAGTCTTGGATCGAGAAGCCAATCAAAGGTCCCCCTTGGCCGGCAATTATTTTCACCGACCAAGACCTCAATGGAGTTTGCACCCCACATCGGGTCCCCGTGGTCCTCCGGCTCATTTTTGACGAAACGTCTGTCAACTGAATCCTCGTCAACACCAGCAGCTCCATCAATATCATATTCTCCGGTTGCTTCAAGCGACTCGGCCACAAGTATGAGAGCCTTGACATAGTCCCTACCATCACCCCCATCTTCAATGGAAAATAAATCATGATGATGGGAGAGGCGAGATTCATGCTCAATCTGATGCGAGATTCCATTAGCTTCGATATCGTCAAAGGAACGTTAAACTACAACGTTATCCTAGGCAAACCCTTCCTCTACCAGATTAACATCGTCTCCTCCTTTTATCACCAACTCCTCAAAGTTTCTAACTAAGGAGGGCATCATGTGTATTCGAGGGAGTCAATAGACAGGCAGAACATACGAAGCCATGACTGGATATATTCGACCAATGCCCAACGCAACACTGGCGAAGCGTTTGGCCGACGAAGCTAGTCTCTCGACCAGATAGTAGTAAAGGAGCCTCCGCTACCAGAGCCCGCACCAACAGAGTGGGAAGCTCCACCTTCAGTTGAGGAGATTGTATGGATAGACATTGGCAATGATGATCTCCCCTAGGAAACATTCATCGGTACCGGAATAGCGACACAAAAGCACAAGACGTGGTATCATTCCTCAAGTCCAATATCGACGTTTTCTCCTTGAGCTTCGAAGACATGCCCAGAATCAATCCGGATGACACATGTCATCGACTTACCATAAAAAAAGGCCAGCACGATCTAGCAGATACCTCGAACAAGCAGACTAGTGCGACTGGCTGCAGTTGGAGAAGAGATCAACAAGCTACTCGCGACAAGCTTCATTCGTGAAGTAGAGTACCAAACTTGGATCTCGAACATTGTCATCATCCCAAAGAAGAACGGGAAGATCAAAATCTGCATTGACTTCACCAAATTCAACAAGGTCTGCCCCAAGGATCTGTTTCCCATGCCAAGGATAGATAGACTTATCGATGCCACCGCCGGGTATGAGCTACTATCTTTTATGGATGGATACTCAAGCTACAATCAAATCCCCATGTATCCAGATGATTCGAAGAAGACATGCTTCATGACCGACAGAGATCTCTACTGCTACAATGTCATGCTCTTTGATCTCAAGAATACGGGGTCAACTTATCAAAGATTAGTTATGAAGATATTTAAAGAGCAGATCGACCGCAATATCGAAGTTTACATTGACGACCTGCTCACCAAGAGTTGAAACTAAGCGGATCACATCTCTAACCTCTTTGAAACCTTTCAAATCCCAAGAAAGTATCGCATGAAGCTGAATCCAGCCAACTGCGCATTCAGAGTACAATCGGGTCAATTCTTGGGTTATCTGGTGACCAGAAGGGGCATCGAAGCAAATCTAGACCAAATTCGAGCAATCCTTGAAATGCCATCACCTTTCTATTAAAAGGAGATTTAGCGTCTCACGGGAAAACTGGTATTGCTCAACCAATTCATCTCTGAGTCCTCGGACAAGTGCAAACCATTCTTCGATAAACTTCACAAAGCAGACACTTCAGGATGGGACGTAGCTTGCGAACAAGCCTTTCAGAGCATCAAATTCTACCTCGTTAGAGCTCCTATCCTGATCACACCACTACCAGGAGAACCACTCTAGCTTTATCTTGTTGTCACTGATCAAGCCATTAGTACAGCACTATTCAGTAGAAGGGATGCAATTAACTCCTCGTCTACTACATTAATCACATCCTTCTATCGGCCGAGACTTGCTACTCGAGAATAAAGAAAGTCATCTTAGCCCTGCTGACTGCCACCAAGAGACTCCACCCCTACTTCGTATCATACTTAGTTACCATCACCTCCGAGCACCCTCTCAAAGACATCCTTGATAAACCAGGTCAAGCTGGTCGGATGACCAAGTGGGTAATCGAGATGAGTTCGCTTGGTGTTCAGTTCGAGTCTCGTATCTCCCTCAAAAGGCAAGCCATGGTTGACTTCCTTGCTAACTTCCCCGTCGAGGATCTAGCTGCTCTCGAAAATGACCCAGAGATGCACCTCGATGACAACGACGAGTAATGTGTCAATCTAGGCCTTGAGATCTCCAATCCGAGCCCTGAGGCTCCCTCAACAACAGGCACACAATAGACACTCTATATCGATGGAGCTTTGAGCGCAATCGGCTCAGTAATTGGGATAGTTATGATATCCCCCAAGCTCGATATCTTCAAAAGGCCATCCTCCTAGGATTCAACACTATGAACAACGAAGCCGAGTATTAAGCCCTCATCTCCGGATTGGAGATTGTTTGAGTATTGGGGTTGATTACCTCACCGTCTACAGTGATTCCCAGTTGGTGATCATGCAGATCAACGGGGATTATATAGCACAAGGAGAGATGATGCAATAATACAAAGCCTTGGTGTAGCACCTCAAGCAACAATTAACAAATGTCAAATTCATCCAGATACCAAGAGTGAAGAATCGTAAAGCTGACACCCTCAACAATGTTGCCTTAGTTATGGGAGATTTAATCAATCAATATCAAATCCATATCGAATACCAAGAGTTGCCCAAAGCCAATCTCGAGCAACACAACACAGTCACCATAGAGAAAGGAAGCGATGGTTGGAGACAGTCAACCCTCACTTTCACCCTGGTCAACGATCAATTAGATTGGAGATAGCTAATCTTTGACTTCTTTAGATATGGCAAAATGCTTGAAAAGCCAATTCGAGCCAGACGACTAAAGAGGAAACTTTCTTACTATCGCCTTCAACGAGACTATCTCTATTTCCAGTCTGACAGTGGAATGCACCTCAAATGTGTTGGCTCTGCTCAAGTAAAAGTGATATTGGCCAACATCAATGCTGGAGCTTGCGGCAACCACTCCAGCGATAGATCCTTTGAGGGAAAAGTCAAGCTCCAAGGCTACTACTAGCCTAATATGGCCAAGGACGCACGCCTATTCGTTCAAACATGCGAACCCTGTCAATGGCATGCCCGGGGGATCTATTTTCTTGTAGATGAGTTCCATCCTCTGACAAGTCCTTGGTCGTTCTATCAATGGGGGTTGGACTTTCTTGGTCATTTTCCTCCATCTTCTAGTAAGAATAAGTATTTACTCCTCACTACCGACTACTTCACAAAATGGGTCGAGACCGTGCCTCTCTTCCGGGAGACAGACGACGAAGTCATCAAGTTCATCAAGCAGAACATCTGCTAGAGGTATGGCACACCATAACACTCATCACCGATAATACAGCTATCCTTGATATGCTCAAGAAGAAGTTAGATGATAAGAAGGGACTGTGGAAGAAGATCCTTTTTGAGGTCCTATGGGGCTATCGGACCACGCCTTATTAATCAACTAAATTCTCACCCTTCCATCTAACTTACAGGTCAGAATCGGTTCTACCTACAGAAGCAATCTGCCTAACTCACAAGACTCAAGCTATACAACGGTGAGCTTTGCGTCAGCGACCTCGACCAAGTATACGAACTCGGTGACCAAGTAACTTTACGTATCGCTAACTACCAACAGAAGATCAAATCAGTTTATGATCGCAAGGTCCGCCAAAGGTAATTCAATATCAGCGGCCTCGTCCTCAGAGCGGTCTTCCCTAACACAAAGGAATACAACAGTAGTAAGTTTATTTCGAATTGGGAAGGACCGTACATCGTCGAGTCAACAGGTTGAAAATGTTTATACCGACTCGTCTCACCCGAAGGACGAAGACTTCCAAGAGTATGTAATGCATCACACCTTAAAAGGTTCTATCAATAGATGTAACCGTCTTTGAGTTATCAATAAAATAGCTATCACTTCAAAATTCTATCAGATTCTATTCCAAATTCTATTCAACACACAATTAGTTTGGTTTGAGTTGCGACACGATTGACTAACCTGCAACAGTATGAAGCTACGCGTCCCAACGTAGATTCGATCGAAACGATGCTTCACCTAAGTCAACCGATACAAAAGTGTTACACTAAGTATTCCGAATCACCGGTGTCGCACATGCTCCCAAGTTACATAAGAACTCATGCTCCTGTGCCTCGCCACAGTTAGTTCGATTCAGGTTGCAACACGACTGAAAAACCTACAACAGTATGAAGCTATACGTCCCGACATAGTTTCAACCAAAATGGTGTTTTGATTAAGTCAACCAATACAAAGGCTAGCACGCTAAGTATTCTAAATCACCGACATTGCACATGCTCTCGAGTTACATAATAACTCATGCTCCCGTGCCTCGCCACAGTTAGTTCAGTTCGGATTACGACACAACTGACTAACCTGTAACAGTATAAAGCTACATGTCCCAATGTAGGTTCGACGGAAATGGCGCTTCGCCTAAATTAACTGATATAAAGGCGCTACGCTAAGTACTTCGAATCACCGGTATCGCATATGCTCCTGAGTTACGTAAGAACTCATGCTTCCGTACCTTACCACAGTTAGTTCGGTTCAAGTTGCGACATGACCGACTACCTGCAACAGTATAAAGTTATGTGTCCCAATGTAGGTTCGACCGAAACGGCACTTCGCCTAAGTCAACCGATACAAAGGCGCTACACTAAGTACTCCAAATCACCAACGTCGCACATGCTCCTGAGTTACGTAAGAACTCATGCTCCCGTACCTCGCCACAGTTAGTTCGGTTCGGATTGTGACACGACCGACTAACCTACAACAGTATGGAGCTACGTATCCCAATGTCGGTTCAACTAAAACGACGCATTGCCTAAGTCAACCAATACGAAGGTGCTACGCTAAGTACTCCGAATCATTAGCATCGCACAAGCTCCCGAGTTACGTAAGAACTCATACTCCTGTGGTTCGCTATAGTTAGTTTGATTCGGGTTGCAACACGATCAACTAACCTGTAACAGTATGAAGCTACGCATCCCGATGTAGGTCGACCGAAACAACACTTCACCTAAGTCTACCGATACAAAGTCATTATGATAAATACTCCGAATCATCGACTGTATATGGTCCCGAGTTACATAAGAACTCATGCTCCCGTGCCTCTCCACAGTTAGTTCAGTTTGGGTTGTGACACGACCGACTAACCTGTGACAGTACAACGTTATGTGACCCAACGCTAGGTTCGACTGAAATGACACTTCATGTAACATCCGCCCCAAACACACAAGATATTGTTCGCTTTGCCCGTGCCCGCACGAGAACTTCCCAAGGAGGTCACCCATTCTAGTACTGCTCTCGCCCGAGCATGCTTAACTACAGAGTTCTTACGAATTTCGTAGCAGCGCACGGTTTTAAAATGCGTCTTCTATGTTTGGGAGGGGAAATTATATAAGTAGCTCAGGATCTCCTTTTCTTCAGGCGATGTGGGGCTAACTCATGGCCTTGTACACCTCACCTGTGACAACCAAGATCCAATAGGCCAATAGCCAAGAGCCAAGACTCCTGAGGCGGGAATGCCAAGATGGATGAGGTGAGGTGAGGTGAGGTGAGGTGTACAAGGCCATGAGTTAGCCCCACATCGCTTGGAGAGAATGAGATCCTGAGCTACTTATATAATTTCCCCTCCCAAACATAGAAGACGCATTTTAAAACCGTGCGCCGCTATGAAATTCGTAAGAACTCCGTAGTTAAGCGTGCTCGGGCGAGAGTAGTACCAGGATAGGTGACCCCCTGGGAAGTTCTCGTACGGGCACGGGCAAAGCGGACAATGTCTTGTGTGTTTGGGGCGGATGTTACAAAATGGTATCAGAGCCGGTTCTCCTCGGGATGGGAGGGGTCTAACCCTACACGAGGACGTGTAGCCCTAAGGGGGGTGGATTGTGACAACCAAGATCCAATAGGCCAATAGCCAAGAGCCAAGACTCCTGAGGCGGGAATGCCAAGATGGATGAGGTGAGGTGAGGTGAGGTGAGGTGTACAAGGCCATGAGTTAGCCCCACATCGCCTGGAGAGAAGGAGATCCTGAGCTACTTATATAATTTCCCCTCCCAAACATAGAAGACGCGTTTTAAAACCGTGCGCCGCTACGGAATTCGTAAGAACTCCGTAGTTAAGCGTGCTCGGGCGAGAGTAGTACCAGGATGGGTGACCCCCTGGGAAGTTCTCGTACGGGCACGGGCAAAGCGGACAAAATCTTGTGTGTTTGGGGCGGATGTTACATCACCTCACCTCATCCATTATGGCATCCCAATCTCAGGAGTCTTGGCTCTTGGTTCTTGGCCTATTGGATCTTGGTCGTCACACTTCACCTATGTCTACCATTATTAAGGCGATATATTGACTACTTCAAACTTTAACCTTCATCATTCAACAAGTCCAAGGTCCAGCCCTTGGCATTCAAAGATAAAGTCTGAAGCGTTCAATGCTTCGGCACATTCAACAAACCCAAGGTCCAGCCCTTGGCACTCAAAGACAAAGTCCGAAGCATTCAACGCTTTGGCACATTCAACAAGCCCAATGTCCAGCCCTTGGCACTTGAAGTTGAAGTCTGAAGCGTTCAATGCTTTGGCACATTCAACAAGCCCAAGGTCTAGCCCTTGGCACTCGACGACAAAGTCCAAAGCGTTTAACGCTTCGGCACATTCAACAAGTCCAAGGTCCAGCCCTTGGCACTCGAAGATAAAGTCCAAAGCGTTCAACGCTTCGGCACATTCAACAAGTCCAAGGTCCAGCCCTTGGCACTAGAAAATAAAGTATGAAGCGTTCAACGCTTCGGCACATTCAACGAGCCCAAGGTCCAACCCTTGGCTCTCGCAGACAAAGTCCGCAGCGTTCAATGCTTTGACACATCCAACAAGTCCAAGGTCCAGCCCTTGGTGCTCGAAGACAATCCAAACAACATTCAATCAAGTATTAAACAAGCATTCAAAACATTGAGAATAAGAGACATTTCAAATACAAGTCATCTAAGCCAAAAAGATGTTCTTTATTATCAATCGGAGACAGATACATCATACAAGAGAAAGGAGTATAAGACAGATAGCAGTCATCACCGGCCGCCTTCGATGTAGTCTCCGAGGCTTTTGGAGCTGCCCCAAGTATGTGCGAGTCGTCTATAGCAAGGGCCTCGTCGGTTGTCTCTTTCAAACTAACGATCTCCTCCAGGAGATCTTTTGATCAGCTTCTTTTGCTCCTTCTTCTTTTTCTTCAACGCCAGAACGAGTTCGTCGCTAGTCTGCATCTCTGCTCAGAGGGCCTTTACCTCAGAGCAGCGGTCATTCAATCTCTTCAGACCTTGGTCATGCTGCTCAGCTGCTTCGGAAGCCCAGTCCCGGGTAGCTTGCAGCGCCAACCTCGCCTCCTCCAACTTGACTTTAAGAGCAGCAACCTCCTCTTTGGCCTTCTCTCGCTCTTCCTTCTCCTAGAGGTGATGGCTTCTGCCAACGATCTGCACTAGTGTCTCGATTTGCAAAGTAAACAAGACATGTCAACTTATGCCCAAACAGACAAATGGACAATCTGATGAAGAGCTTACCATGTTCAAGACATTGTTGGTTGTGATGTCGGAGGGAGCCTCGAACGCTTCCGTTAATCGTCGGGCAATTGGGACGATGTCAATGATGTCCAAAGCCTCGACTGCCCTCTTTGCTGCTGCAGCAGCCTCGAGCTCCCTCCACTTTATCTCCTTCTGAGAGGTCTTCTAAAAAGCAACGGGAGCGTCGGTCGAAGCAATAGTAGGGGTAGGTTGTTCCAGACCTCTAGGAACGTCTGCTACTGCACCTTCCTGTATAGGCTCCCCCTTAGACTTATGTGGAGAGTGCGCCGACGAGGACGTGTCGATCACCGGGATCGTGATAGCGGCGGCTGTGACTTTGTTGACACAGCCGCCGTGACCAATGCTAGAGGATTCTTCAAACCCACCTCCCGAGGCGGAAAGCTGTCGCCTGGGGTCTCCACCCTGCCCTTGCCCTTCGGCCCCATCATCAAAGGATCGAAGTCATACCGAGGCTCAAAGGGCACCTTGTGCCCCTCCTCTTCTTCTTCCGTATCCTCCTCCAGGCAATGGACGAAGGACCCCATGTCAGCAGACATGAAGCCCATGCCTCGAGGATGGGAGACCACCACCACTATGGGTGTCGGTATCTCCACCTGCCTTTGCTCGTCCCCCCTAGGCCTCTGAGCCACCTGACTCCTCACCGTCGTCTTCCTCCTCCTCCTCCTCCTCATCAGCCTCTCCTTCGACATCATTAGAGGCTTCCTTCGTCGGAGGAAACTGCTTTGACAGTGAGCGTTGGCGGCGCTCTGTTGGGGTCGCCTTGCCCCGAGTCGAGCATGAGCCTCCACCTCGGACAACTTTATTCCTCTGCCCCTGCTGCTTCGCCAGGATAATCAACTTCATGGGCTTCTCCATCATCTCCGGCCCTTTGAGAGCTGCCCGCTTCTTGTTCCACCGTTCGTCCTCGTAGTCCGAGTAGACGGTCACATCTTCATAGTGGGCCGGAAGACGATGCAGCAAGTACTTTGTCCCCTATGCGGACGGGGCAGAATCGGAACTGCCTCCATGACCTGCTGCCGCAGGTCAGCTCCAGGAAAATGTTGTCAATAGCCGTCGTACGCGGTGAATACTAGGCTAGGTCTCCACTGGCCTGGAAGCGTTCCACTTCCTTCAGCGGGGTGTACAACATAGACTCCGGCACACTGATCGGAGACCAATCTCTGGTGATGGAGAAGGACCTCTGAGCAAAGTCTTTATCAAACTCGGGCAAATCTTCGATCGGCCTCAGGGTGGACACCCCATGGAGATGGTAGAAGCTACTCCTCGTCGTCTTTATCTGCCACTTGTAGTGGAAGAAGAAGTAATCGTGCTTAATCTTGGTTGGCTTGCCCTCCTTCAGGCCAATGTAGCATTTCCGGAGCTCGGCCTGGCAGTCTGACTCCACCTGGCAGAATGCGTAAATCATGCACCATGCATTCCCACTGACCTACTTGGGACAGATGCCTGGTGTGTTCAGCAATCGAGCGGCAAAGGGCAATAACGTGAACCTCGTCCCGCAGTTCAGCTGCTCCACTGAGACGATTGTCCCCAAGGCCTTCTCCTTGCTGACTTTGCTGAGGAAAATGGTCCAGCCATCAATCCCGTAGGCTTTCTAGATCATGGCAAAGCTGGGCATTTGAGGATGCTCCTTGAAGAGCGTCACCAATGCCTTTTACGCATTTCGGTGGGACTCCATCTCGTAGAACCCCCTTGTCATATTGGAAGAGGGTCTACTCCTCTATCGACATCAGAGGCCTAGTCTCACATTCTATGCGAGAGACCAGAGGAGGCTTGCACGGAGTAGAAAATGCCTCAGCGTAGCTCCTCTTCCGCTTCTTCTTCATCCCCCCAGTTGCAGGCTCCCACTACAGTGACTTCCCCTTCTTCTCGGTTGTCACTGGCTCTGAGCGAGCCTGTTTCCCCTTCTTCTCAGGTGTCTTCAACTCAGGGCGGGGAGGCTTACCCTTCTCCCGGGACTTCAACTCCGGGCGAGGGTTCGAACCCTCAGCCTCCGATGGGCCCTTGGAAGAATCCTTGGATCTAGCCCTTCTTCAGGCGGAGGACGATCCTCTTTTGTCCCATTAATCTAGAGGCACCCTCATACGACATCTAAGCAAAAAAATAAACGAAAGTTTAGAGATCCTGAGAGTTAGGAAATTCATAAAAAATTCTCAGCACAGTGACAAATGAATGACCCCCGAGTCCTATTTATAGACTCGAGGGATTTTCTCGTCAAAAATTGGAATTTCCCGCTTAAACATTTGGGGGAAGAGTGGAAAAAATTCCAACGGCCAGCCACGTGGCACCCTCGGGATCTACCACGAAACTCCTCACGTACCTTCCACGTCATTCTCCAAGTCACCCTTCGAGGCGATCATCCAAAGCTCAAGCAGACCAAAGGACCACGACCGACCGACCGCCTGGTCGGTCAGAATCGTACTACATTTTGCAGCTAGAACAACCTAAAAACCGACCGCATCATTTGCGATCAGTTGACGTAGCAACCGGCCGGTCATTTCAACTGATCGACCGCACCAGCCGACCGCAGATAGGGTGGTCGATCGAGGGAACATTGCAAACAACTGTCGTAGGCACCCAGCGACCAATCTCCTCTTCACCGGTCGGTTGGCTGCAACCAGTCAACCGACCGACCGACCGCGCCAACCGATCAATTGCTCGGTCGGTCACGAGCGTATTGCGCTCAGCCGTCAGAGGCACCCACCGACCGATGACCCCTACGGCGGTCTATTGGTTGTGACCGATCGACCGACCGATCGTGTCAACCGGCCAACCACTCGATCGGTCGCAAGCGCACTGAGATTGGCCACCGGAAGTACCCAGTGACCGCCTGCCCCTTCGGCGGTCGGTTGGCTGTGACCGGTTGACCTGCGGACCGGTCGGCCAACCGATCGCGCCAACCGACCAGCCGCCCGGTCAGTCGCAAGCGCACTGTGATCGGCCGCTGGAGGCACCCAGTGACTGGTCGCCCCTGCTGCGATCGGATGGTTGCGGCTGGCCCCTCTAACGGCACTGCTCCGACACCTTCTACGGTTGGCCCCGGACTGCGGGTCAACAGACGAGATGGTCGATCCCGGACAGCGGGCCGACAGACGCGACGATCGACCCTGGACAGTGGGTCAGCAGACGTGACGGTCGACCCCGGACAGCTGGTCGGCATACGCGACAGACGACCCCAGGCAACGGGTCGACGGATAGAACTTTAGTCGACCCTGGGCAGGGGACTGACAGGTTCTTTCCAATGCTTGCCAATACCACCTCGACATCAAAAAGTTGATTTCGCACCATGGAGTCCCAGCCAACTAGGTTAACATCTGCCTAGCTGGGAGGGGGTAACTGTGGGTGCAAAATCTGGCTAACACTTGATGGTGAGATCTGTCAGCCCTGCCTGGGGTCCACAAAGACAAAGGTGGGACCCACTAGCCCTGCCTGGGGCCCATGGAGATGATGGTAGGACCCTCCAGCCCTGTCTGGGGCCCACGGAGACGATCAGGGGCCCACAAAGGCGGTTTGGGTCCTATTAAATCCTCCCATATATATATATATATATATATATATATATATATATATATATATATATATATATATATATATATATATATATATATATATATATATATATATATATATATATATATATATATATATATGAGGAATGGGATGCTGCCTATCAAAGCAGCATTTTTTGCTGCTTTGAGACATTGTTTGACCATCCTAGAAGTTTTGGAATTTGATGAAATTTGGTGAGGGTGTTGTCTAGGGTAAGATGATCATCCTCACAAATTTTCATCAAATTCCAAAACTTCTAGGGGGTTCAAATGGTCGAAGCAAAATCAGTCGTCTGCAGTCGCCGTTAAAATCTGCAGCATTTTGCTTCGACCATTTGACCCTCTTAGAAGTTTTGGAATTTGATGAAAATTTGTGAGGATGATCATCTTACCCTAGACAACACCCTCACCAAATTTCATCAAATTCCAAAACTTGTAGGATGGTCAAACAATGTCTCAAAGCAGCAAAAACGCTGCTTTGATAGGCAGCATCCCATTCCTCTCTCTCTATATATATATATATATATATATATATATATATATATATATATATATATATATATATATATATATATATATATATATATATATATATATATATATATATATATATATATATATATATATATATATATATATATATATATATATATATATATCAAAACCCCATATATTTCCAACAATCTATAAATAACATATCCTATAAATAATCCAGATCGGGATTCATTATTGTCAATTCTATTTTCTGTTTTTCAGTGCTCTCTGAGCCTTCTGGTGATCAGACTCTAGTCAAGCCTATTCCATCCTCTGTCTACTTGTACCAACACTCCTCAGCTTATCGAGAGGAGCTTTACTTATTCAGAGTTAGTGGGTTGCGTCTTATCGTACGGAGACGTAGGCTCCGGCTTCAGCTCCGGCCTAACTTTGTCACCATGTCTTGTGTCAAACTCTTACTCTCTATTTCTCTCTACTTCAACAGTGTTAGTGTGACAACTCAACACACAACAACTCAGTGTTCTACAGTGCACCGCACTTCGAAGACAACCCTCAATCGACTGTTGGAGGGATATTGTACAACGACCGTAATTTTTCCCCACCAGACTACTGGTGGGTTCATGGAGCTAGAAAGAAGGAGGCGGTGATGGAGGAGGAGGTGGGTGGGTGGGTGGAACGAGGGTTGGCGGTTAGGGATGAGGGTATTCCGGAGTTATTGAAGGTGCAACTAGAGACCCATGGAAAATGGGTCGAGTGTCAATCAAATGGAGTTTGACTCTATGGTTTGGTCTCTCTTGGCTCACTAGGTTGGGGATAGCCGTCCGATGGAGGTATAATTGGGGCTGAGTGTGATGCATTTATTGGGGTGCCTGGCATCAGACGGCTGTGATTCCCACCATGTCCCAACAGAGTGCATCGGACCTCTACTATGTGAGAATTGAGTGTTGAAAATAGAGATGAGTTGAATCCGCCCATAACGGTCCCTTAAGAGAAAGCTGGCTTCTTTGTCTGAAAGGGTGCGGCTATCTGCATCCCCACAAGTCCAAAGGGCACCAAGTTAACAAAAAGCATAAGAGCAATGCTACTTAGCCTACTCGAACAATCTTCGTCCACAAAAACTTGGACAAACCAGACCCATGCCCTGATAGTGGGGCCCGCTTGATTCGATGCCGATACATTGTGCCCCAGGCCCCACCACCAGTGTTTGTCAAAGTTTTTGTCAATGGAGATTGTTCAAATAGCATTACTCAACAAAAATATCGGATGTGTCCCCCGATACCTCCAAGGCAAATTGTTGAGAAGGAAGCATGAAGAAGAGAAAGAAGAAGGAAAAAAAAAAGATAGAGAACGATAGATACGGCGGTGATTGGAGCTGGGAGGCGGAGGAGAGGGCAAAGGCGAACCCTTATATGAGGTGCCCTAGCAAAATTAGTGTTTGGAAGAAAAACAGGAATCCGTCTACTTTGCTCACATCAAGTTGGTGGGCCCTTTTATCTTAGAAAAAGGTTGGGGGGGGGGGGGGGGGGGCTAGCTGCTCTAGTCACTTTGTGGGTGCAAATAAGAACCCCCTATCTGAATTCTGGCTCCATTCAAGCTGCCCCTCGTCTGGGACAGCGATCAGTCTGGACTCTTGGATAAGCTGCAATCCTTTTGCCTTTTGGTGCTATTGGATAAGTTGCACCTCATACCCTTTTGGTGGGGGCCCATAGATTCCGCCTGTCTTGGTGGGCTGACAAGGCTGCCCGCTGTCCGAGGCTAGACAGCCGCGTGACGACTGACGACCCAAACAGAGCTTCCGCGTCAGCATTCGGCACTGACAGTAATTCCACGTCAGCATGGTACGTAGGATGGTGGGGTCATGTCATCTCTCTCTCTCTCTCTCTCCCTCTCTCTCTCTCCATTAGAGGTTTGACATTCCTTATTAATACCTCATTATTCGGACGGATCTCATCACCTCCTGGGCGCCTCCGCCATCCGAGATCTCGTCACCGCCTCTGTCTTCCGTTTCCATGCCCGCCGGCGGCACCATGGGCTCGCTGAGCTTGAGCATGGTGGAGGCAGAGCTGCCTCCGGGGTTCAGATTCCACCCAAGGGACGAGGAGCTCGTATGCGACTACCTCGCCAAGAAAGTCGCCGGCGACGGCAGCGGCAGCGGCAGCTGCTTCTACGGCGGCGGCCCCACCATGATCGACGTCGACCTCAACAAGTGCGAGCCGTGGGACCTCCCCGGTGAGAACCATATGATCACCACTACCCCTAGCTAGCCTGCTATTACCGTTATCATCATCACCTCTTCATCTCTTCAACATAGATGCCTTTGTGTCTCCCTGCTTCATGTTCATGAAGTTCATGGCATATATACGTTTCGCGATATTCTCTCTCTCTCTCTCTCTCTCTCTCTCTCTCTCTCTCTCTCTCTCTCTCTCTCTCTCTCTCTCTATCAATGAAAACTGTTGATGTGCTGATCAAATCGTCGGATCAAAGGAGTTGATTTTTATTCCTATTATGAAATAATAAAATCCATTGAAGTGCTGTTTTTATTTTTATTTTTCATCTTTTTGGTAGCTGGGTGGATAAACAATCAGTTACATACCCATCTCTCTAGCGTTTGATCCATTACATGAGAGTTAGGGCGACTCGGCCCATGCAATTCTGACGTCTCTGGCATCACGTTCTTCGTGCCGCCCTCCTTGGTCGACCTTCCTAACCCGCACCTTTCCATACCCATCCACTGATTCACATCTCTCTCTCTCTCTCTCTCTCTCTCTCTCTCTCTCTCTCTATAGCTCTCTCTCTCTCTCTAAAAGAATTATTATCTTAGCCCACAAACATAGTTATGTTATTTTCTTTTAAAGGAGTTGATGAATCATATTATGCAAAAAAAATAAAAAAAATGGAAAGGCATGCACCAACCAGCACAATATAAATCAGGGATCCAAACTCGCAACAAGAGCGATAGAAATGTTTTGATTTTTAATAATCCCACAGATTAGAAGGCTTGCCGCTAGAATCCATTATTAGCTGGCAGGAGAAAATATATCGTAACACTTATTCGAACCCTTGGCCAAGGCCAGGAGTTGCATATATCTTACCGACTGAGCTATCGGTTGGCGGCGCATGCTGTGTAATTGCACCCACTACAAGAAATATAGTTTATATATATGTTTCTTGAATTTCTAAGGAACTAACATCAGCTATTACTTTTCAGATGCAACAGAATGGATATTCTTTTTGATGAGCACAACCTCTGATGGGTATAGACTTGTCCTTTATATGGGCCATCCCTGGCCTCCCCTCCATAACAGAAAATTATTCCCATGCCAAACTTGGGCCACTCCTCAACCTCCTCATGTGTCTCATTCACTCCTCCCAACTTTGCCTTGCCAACTTGACCCATACAGTACTGTTCCTCTTTGTCCTAACTGCTATTTGTGGAAAACCCTAATTTTTTGACAGAAATGAAAGCTGGGTCCCCTTTTTCCCATTTGTAGAAATAATATGAACCAAATTGAGAAAATACAAAAAAAAGTGAGAAATGAACTGCCCATCCTTGTATCCCAATTCTCCATGGCTGGCCTAGATGACAAGCATTCTGACCATGTTTTGATTGTGATGTCTATTGATGCCGATGCCGCCCCTGAGACGGAATTATTAGTCATGGGCGAGCGTCGACATCCCGGTACTTGCACCGCGATGAGCGATCGATCCCGTTCACCGGCAATAAGTCATTAAAATCTCACAGCATGCCACCAACTCCCTTCTGCAATGTCAATTTTTTTTTTCCGACAATTCGATCGATTGATGATTTTTGTGTATATAGAAGGATTTGGGAACCGATTATGTTTAGATGCTGATGGTTTTTGCCTTGTGGGTTAGGGATGGCTTGTGTGGGTGGCAAGGAGTGGTACTTCTTCAGCCTCCGGGACCGGAAGTACGCGACGGGGCAGCGGACGAACCGGGCGACGCTGACGGGGTACTGGAAGGCCACCGGGAAGGACCGGCAGGTGGCTTGGAGGGGGGTGCTGGTCGGGATGAGGAAGACCCTGGTTTTCTACCAGGGGAGAGCCCCCAAGGGGAGGAAGACTGACTGGGTCATGCACGAGTTCCGCATGGAAGGAGCCGGTGAACCACCGTCGAAGTTTTCTTTCAAGGTATTGTCGTGCACATGGTCATGTAGCCTCTTCATCTTAGTCATATATGAGGGTTTTAATATCCCAAACATGCAGCTAAGTGCGACTTTACCTTGCTTTGCAGTATGAACATTAGGGTGGAATTAGGGTTTCATGGAGATATAAGATAATACAGACAAGATTCTTAGTAGGGGGACTTAGTGAATGGTCCCCCGACATGAGATGGATCAGTTTTAGCTAAAGGACAGCCATATTTCAAGGACGAAAAAATCTCTCATCATGCTCCAAAATTTCTTTTCATCAATGTCGCTCTCGTCTAATATAAACTGAATCCTAAACCCTAAGATTTATAGGCCATAGGATGAATCCTAAACTTAAACCTAATCCGAACCAAACCCCTATGTCTGCCACCCGCTTGCCTCTCGTCTCCGCTAGCTAGCTGCTCGCCATCGCCGGGGCGATGGCGGCGAGTAGCTGCAACTCGCGTCGTTGCTCACGTTCACTGCCGTCACCGCCGCCTCCATTGCTCGCACTCGCTGCGACTGCATGCATGCCACATCCTTCGCTGGTCGCACCGCTGCTTAATTGTACGTGCCTGCTGTTCGCGACCTCTGCTCGCGAGAAAAGAGAAATGGAAGAAAGAGGGTGAGGGTATTTTCGGATTTTGGTAGCCCTTTTCACCGATCCGATCTGTAATCCAAGGACTTTAGGTGAAACCAATCTCCAGCCCGTCTTTTTCACATGCACCACCGATTTGTTGTCAGGGAACCGCAGACACATTAACCCTTATTAATAACCAGAGGTAGTATATGACCGGTTAAAATCACTTAATGCCCCTAATTTTTTTTTTTTGTTCCAAATCGGTCCCTATAGTTTTAAATATTAGCACAATACCCATTTTGTCAACTGCTAACTTTTCTTCTTTTGATAATTTCTTTCTAATCAAAACCGAACTAAAGTGGGCAAAGTGTAGTTTATTAATTGTAGTGGGGGTTAAGTGATTTTGGGCTATATATACTTTAGGGGGTAAAGTGTAATTTATCCTAATTTTTTTTTATTTGATTGGCTCAAATAAATTACAATTTTTAAAAATTATTTTCATTATTAATAAAATTAATTTCATACACCTCGGTGTAATATCTAGAGTTCTTGACATTATTGCAACAAATTTGACATTTCATTGGATTCTTATGGCATATATAAGACTTCTATGTCAACGGATTTGTTGAGAAATATTATGATATGGACATTAACTAAAAAAATTGATGTTTTCAATAATAGACTATGACAACTACTTAAGATCATTTTCTTTTTGGGAACCAAGGAGGTTCTTGGACTATTTCAATGTATATATTAAACCTCTTCTTTCGCAAGAGTCGTGATCATGCCATCCACGGAACTCGTTTTCTCCGATTATCCTCTTGCCTTCTTCAAATTTTTTTCAAATACCTATCAATTTTTTTTTTGGGTTCATGGAAAGGAAGGTCACAACAAAACCTCAGGAGGCCGGTGTCACAGCCCGGCGCAAGCATCGTAACATCGCCACTCCTACAAACAAGCTAAAACAGCAACATCGATGACCATGCAGGCGAAAAGACGCCACAACCTGACGCAAGCACAACACCACTGCCGTTGCCTTCATATTTATCCACCATTAGTCTTCACTAAATCATGCGATTAATTTGATTGCGCACTAAATTTCCGTTCTTGCATCCATAACGATCAGAAAAGTTCGGCTTCATTAGAATATGCATGATCGATATAGATATCTAAAAGCAATCAATTATTTTTTTGAATATGTTTAGTTATAATATAATTTTGCAAGAAAACCCCTTTTCATCTTAGATTTGTATCCAGTCGATCATGTCAACAATCTCGAATCGATCGGTTATCATATTATCTAGCGGGCCAATAATTAAATCACACTTCAAGTAGATGTTGAATTGATCATCTTGTGACCGGACTAATTCTCGATCTTGAATCGAGTAATTGACAATAACTTATCATTATAGATATATAATGTTACATTTAGTTTTGTTATATTTTTCTTAAGTATCGAAAACCATACTAAATGTGATCAATGGTTCTTTCCTTTTTCTCTTCAAATATATAGGAAGATTGGGTATTGTGTAGAGTGTTCTTCAAGAGCAGAGGTACCTCGGCCAAGCCAAGCATGGAGACTTGCTACGATGACACCGGATCGTCCTCCCTCCCGCCCCTTACCGACACCCACCAAACCGCCTTCCACCAACCCCAACAAAGCTTAGCGGGGTACGAGCAAGTGCCCTGCTTCTCCAGCCTCCCACTCAACCCGGTCTCTCATCGCCACAGCCAAGTGGTGGCTCCGCCCATTCCTCCGATCGAACGGAGCCTGACCGTCGAGAGCTCAGCCTATTTGGGGGGATTGACTGACTTGGGCTCCTGCTTGGACCCATTGGTATGTGATAAGAGGGTCTTAAAGGCTGTTTTGAACCACTTCACCAAGTTGGAGGGCAACCCAAAGAGGGAGGCAAATCTAACCCTGGCTGAAGGGTGCCTGGAAAGCTACTTATCAGAGACTGGTCAGCCCTCCATGTGGAGCACCTTTTGAAGTTAGTGGGTCTTTCAAGGCATGTGAGAAGGAAGGCTGGCTGCTTCTCTTTCAATTGTACAGCTACCCATCAAACTTTGTGCATATACATACACATATATAGTTTGTAATTCTAAATATTTTTCTTGGAATTGTAAGATTGTGTCCTATTAGAGGAACCTTTTGGTATTGTGCATGTGTTTCTTAGCCATATAAACATTTTTTTTTACTTTCTTTTTGGTGAGAAGGCTATGCCCTGCTATCAATAGAAGGTAAGTGACATAGTTTCTTAGGGTGTGTTTGGTTGCCTGTAAAACATAAAAATATGAAGTAAAAAAAAATATTAGTTTTACTGTAAAATTGTATGTTTGGTTGATGAAAAAGTATGATCCTCACAGGAAAAATAATTTTTTGGGTTATTTTGACTTTGCCCCCCATATTTTGCCTTGAATTAGATTTTACCCACCATATTTTCGTTAATTAGATTTTACCCCCCAAAACTAACTATTCCGTTAGCTCACCATCTAAGAGAAAGGGTGAGCTGACGGAAAAGAAATAAAGTTTTGGGGGGTGAGCTGACGGAACAGATAGTTTTGGGGGGTAAAGTCTAATTAATGAAAATATAGGGGGTAAAGTCTAATTCAAGGCAAAATTTGGGAGGCAAAGTCAAAATAACCCTAATTTTTTCATGGAAATCAATTATCAGTCAAAAGGCTACAATATTTTTTTGTTAAAAGTACAGAAAAACATGGAAAGGAAGAAAAAAAAAAAGTTAATTTTTTCTTTCTTTTCCAAACAACCAAACAATAGCAAGAAAAATCATTTTTTTTCTTCTTTTATTTATTTCCTTTCTGATAAATTCTTTTCTTGCAAAAACTTTTTCAGCAACCAAACGCACACAACCTTAGGGAAACTCGGAAGGTACTAGCCCCTAACCAGGTAGCTTCATTGGCCAGCCAATCCGCTACACCATTGCCTTCTCTGTAAATATGTGACTCTTACGTACTGAAAGGCTCTTATAAGTTTCATGTTCGTAAGTGGGTTAAAACACCCGACACACGCTTCAGAAAAGATTGATAAGACCGCCAATGGCTCGAATGCCCCATAGGCAGCAATGCATTCTACTTCGGCAGTAAACTGAACTAATTGGTTCAGTCTATCATGAATCGGCTGGTCCAGTGTCCTTTTAGTTATTCAGTCTCAGACAGTTCCCCGCCCTAGCTCTACCGATCTATGAATTCACTGGTCCAGACAACAATGGACCTTGTTCACCCCGCTCTTCGGTTCAAGCTTCATGGAAACGACATACCTCATATCCTCCATATCGGTCTATTTCGAAGACTTTGAGCATTAAACCGAACCGGTTGATCCACTCTGCGTGAATCGATTGGTCCCCCGCCATAGCACAACCAATGTATGAACCCGCTGGTCGGTCCAGTCAAGAATGAACCTATCTCACCCTGCTCTTCGGTTCAAGCTTCATGGAAGCAACATAACTCATAGCCTCCAAATCGGTCTATTTCGCACAATTTGTGCCTCATATGAAAACTTGGCAATCCCAAACAGACATCTTTTATGTGCCGGTTCAGCATTGTTTTACGTTTCAAACCGAAATCGTCCAACCCAATCTTCCAAGACAATGAGTGGACCCGGTCCAGGATGCAACCGGCCGGTTCAACAACTGTCTTAGTCCGGTGATCAAGATAGCTAACAAAATGGAGGTCCCAGCAAATATAAATCAACTACATCAGTTACATCTAAAGGAATCTCAAAACCACTGGCAGCAAGACCGAGACAACCGCTACCGGTTCAACTTGCCCGTGGTGGAACTTGAAACTCGACAAGTAAGAATGGACCACCTATGGGTTAGATAGGAAAGAATCCGAATCCTAACCCTAACCCTAACCCTAATCCTAAGTTACTGGCATCGATCTTCTCTTCATCCCAGAAAGAACGACCGACTTTTTCTCACGCCAGAGGGTGGAGTGACAACGCAACGCAAATAAAATTTTTAAGGAGATCGATCGATCAAGTATGAAGGAAGAGGGTTAAAGACGCATCTCTATCCATTAATAATAGAAAAAAATCCTCATTTATCCATTAATTCACGTATTCGTGGACAATGCAGGCTGATTATCCGACCGATCCATATTTGACCCTAACTTTTAGGTTTGGATTTTGAAATTCGATACAATAGGTCGTCTAGTCTGTCCTCCTGTGTGGCAATATTAGAGGCAAAGGTACAGTTCGAGCTTTGGTCTAACTTGTACTCTAACGTACTAACAGGTGATGTACTGACCGTGAGGACTCTCTTCTAAAAATATAAAAATCATTTAGTCAATGTGGGCTCCATAAAAGTATGAAGTGTTGCCAAAAATTACATCCGTATAGTTCATGTGAACCGACTAAGATTGGACTATTCAAAATATTAATCTCATGCCAAATTTAAAAATTCTTCTTGCCCTAAAAGTCACCAAAGGCAGAATAGATGACGTGGAATATCTTGATATATTAAAACACTAAGGATTATTTATTCGTCGACTAACTCATCCAATGTACAAGACAAGGCTTGATGCTTACGGTCACTACAAGAAATAGCGTTTTTACCGACGGAAATTTCGATTACCGTCGGTAATAATATATATTTTACCGACGGTAATAATAATTTCCGTCGGTAATAATACTTTGATTTTTTTAATTTTTTTTTCATATTTATTACCGACAGTTATATATTAGCCGTCGGTAATATACCTTTATCGACGGAAAATATTACTTCCGTCGGGAATACATGTTATTATCGACGGTAATACACAAGTCCGTCGGTAATAATATATTTTTTATTTTGCTATTTTTTTTTCGTTTATTTTTACCGACGGTAACTATATATCCGTCGGTATAACTTATATTACCGACGGTTAAGGTTAATTCTGTCGGTAATATTAATATATAAATTTTAATTTATTTTTGCCATTTTAATTACCAACGGAAAAAGAGTAATCGTCGGTATAAAACTACTTTTTACCGACGGAATTTATACTGTTCGTCGGTAAAAACCCAGCGATTTTATAACGACGGAATTTATACTGTCCGTCGGTAAAAACCCTGCGATTTTATAAGCTTCCCCGATCCCCCTTTCTGTTTCGATCTAAATATGATATCCCCCCCCCCTCCCCGGCCTCCCTCCCCTATCTCTCTCGATCTAATTCCCCCCCCCCCCCTCCCCGGCCTTCCTTCCCTCCCTCGCGTGCCTCCGGCCGGCCACCCCTCCCCTCCCTTGCGCCTCCGACCACCCCTCCTCTCTCTCGTGCCTCCAGTCACCCCTCCCCTCCCCTTACGCGTGCCACCGACCGGCGACGCTGCTCGACGTCCTCTCCGCTGGCGCCACCGACCGGCGACGCTGCTCGACGTCCTCTCCGCTGGCGCCACTGCTCCTCCTCCTCCTCCTCGAGGCCTCCCTCTCCATCTCCGGTGAGCTCCTCCTCCTCCTCCCTCTCCCCCTTAGTTTATTTTGTTCCAAATCGCATCCTAAAGTTTGAAATGTTAGCACAATACCCCTTTTGTCATCTACTTAATTCCCTCATTTGGTAATTTTTATCTTATCAAAACTGAATTGAATGGGGGCAAAATATAGTTTTTAGACACCATAATTTGCTATATTAACTAAGGTCCCTACAAGTATATATTCGTCTTTAGAATGAGTATATATTCATCTTCAGAAAGTGTATATTAGAAAGAGTATACATTCATTTTCAGAAAGTGTATATTTGTTAGGGTTTAAGGTTTAGGGTTTAGCATGGGTTTTAGGTTAGGTTTAGGGCTTATGTTAGGGTTTAGGGTGGGGTTTAGGTTAGGTTTAGGGTTTAAGTTTTGGATTAGGGTTAGGTTTAGGGTTTAAGTTTTGGATTAAGTTTAGGTTTATGGTTTAGGTTTATGGTTTAGGTTTAGGTTAGGGTTTAGAGTTTAGGTTTAGGTTTAGGTTTAGGATTAGGGTTAGGGTTAGGTTTAGGTTAGGGTTATGTTTAGGGTTTAGGTTTAGGATTAGGGTTAGGGTTAGGTTTACTGTTCAGGTTTAGGGTTTAGGTTTAGAGTTAGGTTTACGGTTTAGGTTTAGGTAAGGGTTTATATTAGGTTTAGGGTTTAGGTTTAGGATTTAGATTAGGATTCAGTTTATTTTGTTCCAAATCGCATCCTAAAGTTTGAAATGTAGCACAATACCCCTTTTGTCATCTACTTAATTCCCTCATTTGGTAATTTTTATCTTATCAAAACTGAATTGAATGGGGGCAAAATATAGTTTTTAGACACCATAATTTGCTATATTAACTAAGGTCCCTACAAGTATATATTCGTCTTTAGAATGAGTATATATTCATCTTCAGAAAGTGTATATTAGAAAGAGTATACATTCATTTTCAGAAAGTGTATATTTGTTAGGGTTTAAGGTTTAGGGTTTAGCATGGGTTTTAGGTTAGGTTTAGGGCTTATGTTAGGGTTTAGGGTGGGGTTTAGGTTAGGTTTAGGGTTTAAGTTTTGGATTAGGGTTAGGTTTAGGGTTTAAGTTTTGGATTAAGTTTAGGTTTATGGTTTAGGTTTATGGTTTAGGTTTAGGTTAGGGTTTAGAGTTTAGGTTTAGGTTTAGGTTTAGGATTAGGGTTAGGGTTAGGTTTAGGTTAGGGTTATGTTTAGGGTTTAGGTTTAGGATTAGGGTTAGGGTTAGGTTTACTATTCAGGTTTAGGGTTTAGGTTTAGAGTTAGGTTTACGGTTTAGGTTTAGGTAAGGGTTTATATTAGGTTTAGGGTTTAGGTTTAGGATTTAGATTAGGATTCAGTTTATTTTGTTCCAAATCGCATCCTAAAGTTTGAAATGTTAGCACAATACCCCTTTTGTCATCTACTTAATTCCCTCATTTGGTAATTTTTATCTTATCAAAACTGAATTGAATGGGGGCAAAATATAGTTTTTAGACACCATAATTTGCTATATTAACTAAGGTCCCTACAAGTATATATTCGTCTTTAGAATGAGTATATATTCATCTTTAGAAAGTGTATATTAGAAAGAGTATACATTCATTTTCAGAAAGTGTATATTTGTTAGGGTTTAAGGTTTAGGGTTTAGCATGGGTTTTAGGTTAGGTTTAGGGTTTATGTTAGGGTTTAGGGTGGGGTTTAGGTTAGGTTTAGGGTTTAAGTTTTGGATTAGGGTTAGGTTTATGGTTTAAGTTTTGGATTAAGTTTAGGTTTATGGTTTAGGTTTAGGTTAGGGTTTAGAGTTTAGGTTTAGGTTTAGGTTTAGGATTAGGGTTAGGGTTAGGTTTAGGTTAGGGTTATGTTTAGGGTTTAGGTTTAGGATTAGGGTTAGGGTTAGGTTTACTGTTCAGGTTTAGGGTTTAGGTTTAGAGTTAGGTTTACGGTTTAGGTTTAGAGTTTAGGTTTAGGTTTAGGTTTAGGGTTTAGGGTTTAGGTTTAGGTTTAGGTTTAGGTTTAGGTTTAGAGTTTAGGTTTAGGTTTAGGTTTAGGATTAGGGTTAGGGTTAGGTTTAGGTTAGGGTTATGTTTAGGGTTTAGGTTTAGGATTAGGGTTAGGGTTAGGTTTACTGTTCAGGTTTAGGGTTTAGGTTTAGAGTTAGGTTTACGGTTTAGGTTTAGAGTTTAGGTTTAGGTTTAGGTTTAGGGTTTAGGGTTTAGGTTTAGGTTTAGGTTTAGGTTTAGGTTTAGGTTTAGGGTTTAGAGTTTAGGTTTAGGTTTAGGTTTAGGATTAGGGTTAGGGTTAGGTTTAGGTTAGGGTTATGTTTAGGGTTTAGGTTTAGGATTAGGGTTAGGGTTAGGTTTACTGTTCAGGTTTAGGGTTTAGGTTTAGAGTTAGGTAATGATGTAGCCTCTGTTTTTATTTTAAATGATTAAATTTTATTTTTTAATCATGCTAGGCGTGTGCCTCGTTGGAAACCGTGATTCAACTGATCAAAGTGGAAATATATTGCCGGGTAGGTATTGTACTGCAATGGAATGGATGGATTTTATATCTTTAGAGTAGAGCAGGTAATTTGATTGTTAGTTGTGCTCGATCAGGAACCGTCGTGGACACAACATTATGCCACCCAACGGAGTTCGATTTCTATCTCTGCAGTCATGCTGGCATACAGGTAAACTTTGACTGAAGCTTTGTAAGTGCAAATTATTTAAAATTCACTCATGCAATCGGTACTTCTTACGATTATACAAAGAGAATGTAGTAGAAAGATGTATTGGGGAGTGTAGAGTGTATATATGTAGTAAGAATATAGTTGAGAGCATTATATAGAGAATATATTATAGAAAATATAGTAGAGAGGAAACATTATTCAGAATATTGTAGAGAATGTTGTAGGGACAATGTTATGTAGAGAATTTATTATAGGGAGAATGCCATAGAGAGTTAGGTATATATGCCAAGTACGAATTATCGGATACCGATCCGATGACGATCCGATTGAATCCAAACCTATTTCAAATCCGAAACACGCTAACTTATAATTTTTCAACGCTTATACTCTAAATCGGTCAATCGGAGCGTAAATTGTTAAAATATCCAATTAGAACTCGCTCGCAAGTCCGAAATACGGAAAAATTCCAAGTATGAATTGTCGGATGCCGATCCGATCGAATCCAAACCTATTTCAAATCCGAAAGACACTAACTTATGATTTTTCAACGCTTAGACTCTAAATTGGTCAATCGAAGTGTAAATTATAAAAATATCCAATTAGAACTCGCTCGCAAGTCCAAAATACGGAAAAATTCTAAGTACGAATTATCGGATACCGATCCGATGACGATCCGATCGAATCCAAACCTATTTCAAATCCGAAATATGCTAACTTAAGATTTTTCAACGCTTAGACTCTAAATCGATCAATCGGAGCGTAAATTGTTAAAATTTCCAATTATAACTCGCTCGCAAGTCCGAAATACGGAAAAATTCCAAGTACGAATTGTCGGATGCTGATCCGATCGAATCCAAACGTATTTCAAATTCCAAGTACGAATTGTTGGATGCCGATCCGATCGAATCCAAACCTATTTCAAATCTGAAACACGCTAACTTATGATTTTTCAACGCTTAGACTCTAAATCGGTCAATCGGAGCGTAAATTATTAAAATATCCAATTAGAACTCGCTCGCAAGTACGAAATACGGAAAAATTCCAAGTACGAATTATCGGATGCCGATCCGATGACGATCCGATCGAATCCAAACCTATTTCAAATCTGAAACACGTTAACTTATGATTTTTCAACGCTTAGACTCTAAATGGGTCAATCGGAGCGTAAATTGTTAAAATATCCAATTAGAACTTCCTCGCAAGTCCGAAATACGGAAAAATTTTAAGTACGATTTATCAGATACCGATCCGATAACGATCCGATCGAATCCAAACCTATTTCAAATCCGAAACACGCTAACTTATGATTTTTTAACGCTTAGACTCTAAATCGGTCAATCGGAGCGTAAATTGTTAAAATTTCCAATTAGAACTCACTCGCAAGTCCAAAATATGAAACAATTCCAAGTACGAATTGTCGGATGCCGATCCGATCGAATCCAAATCTATTTCAAATCTAAAACACGCTAACTTATGATTTTTCAACGCTTAGACTTTAAATCGATCAATCGGAGCATAAATTATTAAATTATCCAATTAGAACTCGCTCGCAAGTCCAAAATACGGAAAAATTCTAAGTACGAATTATCGGATACCGATCCGATGACGATCCGATCGAATCCAAACCTATTTCAAATCCGAAATATGCTAACTTAAGATTTTTCAACGCTTAGACTCTAAATCGATCAATCGGAGCGTAAATTGTTAAAATTTCCAATTATAACTCGCTCGCAAGTCCGAAATACGGAAAAATTCCAAGTACGAATTGTCGGATGCTGATCCGATCGAATCCAAACGTATTTCAAATTCCAAGTACGAATTGTTGGATGCCGATCCGATCGAATCCAAACCTATTTCAAATCTGAAACACGCTAACTTATGATTTTTCAACGCTTAGACTCTAAATCGGTCGATCGGAGCGTAAATTATTAAAATATCCAATTAGAACTCGCTCGCAAGTACGAAATACGGAAAAATTCCAAGTACGAATTATCGGATGCCGATCCGATGACGATCCGATCGAATCCAAACCTATTTCAAATCTGAAACACGTTAACTTATGATTTTTCAACGCTTAGACTCTAAATGGGTCAATCGGAGCGTAAATTGTTAAAATATCCAATTAGAACTTCCTCGCAAGTCCAAAATACGGAAAAATTTTAAGTACGATTTATCAGATACCGATCCGATAACGATCCGATCGAATCCAAACCTATTTCAAATCCGAAACACGCTAACTTATGATTTTTTAACGCTTAGACTCTAAATCGGTCAATCGGAGCGTAAATTGTTAAAATTTCCAATTAGAACTCACTCGCAAGTCCAAAATATGAAACAATTCCAAGTACGAATTGTCGGATGCCGATCCGATCGAATCCAAATCTATTTCAAATCTAAAACACGCTAACTTATAATTTTTCAACGCTTAGACTTTAAATCGATCAATCGGAGCATAAATTATTAAATTATCCAATTAGAACTCGCTCGCAAGTCCAAAATACGGAAAAATTCTAAGTACGAATTATCGGATACCGATCCGATGACGATCCGATCGAATCCAAACCTATTTCAAATCCGAAATATGCTAACTTAAGATTTTTCAACGCTTAGACTCTAAATCGATCAATCGGAGCGTAAATTGTTAAAATTTCCAATTATAACTCGCTCGCAAGTCCGAAATACGGAAAAATTCCAAGTACGAATTGTCGGATGCTGATCCGATCGAATCCAAACGTATTTCAAATTCCAAGTACAAATTATTGGATGCCGATCCGATCGAATCCAAACCTATTTCAAATCTGAAACACGCTAACTTATGATTTTTCAACGCTTAGACTCTAAATCGGTCAATCGGAGCGTAAATTATTAAAATATCCAATTAGAACTCGCTCGCAAGTACGAAATACGGAAAAATTCCAAGTACGAATTATCGGATGCCGATCCGATGACGATCCGATCGAATCCAAACCTATTTCAAATCTGAAACACGTTAACTTATGATTTTTCAACGCTTAGACTCTAAATGGGTCAATCGGAGCGTAAATTGTTAAAATATCCAATTAGAACTTCCTCGCAAGTCCGAAATACGGAAAAATTTTAAGTACGATTTATCAGATACCGATCCGATAACGATCCGATCGAATCCAAACCTATTTCAAATCCGAAACACGATAACTTATGATTTTTTAACGCTTAGACTCTAAATCGGTCAATCGGAGCGTAAATTGTTAAAATTTCCAATTAGAACTCACTCGCAAGTTCAAAATATGAAACAATTCCAAGTACGAATTGTCGGATGCCGATCCGATCGAATCCAAATCTATTTCAAATCTAAAACACGCTAACTTATGATTTTTCAACGCTTAGACTTTAAATCGATCAATCGGAGCATAAATTATTAAATTATCCAATTAGAACTCGCTCGCAAGTCCGAAATACGGAAAAATTCTAAGTACGAATTGTCGGATGCCGATCCGATCGAATCCAAACCTATTTTAAATTCGAAACACGCTAACTTATGATTTTTCAACGCTTAGACTCTAAATCGGTCAATCGGAGCGTAAATTATTAAAATATCCAATTAGAACTCGCTCGCAAGTCCGAAATATGGAAAAATTCCAAGTACAAATTATCGGATGCCGATCCGATGATGATCCGATCGAATCCAAACCTATTTCAAATCCGAAACATGCTAACTTATGATTTTTCAACGCTTAGACTCTAAATGGGTCAATCGGAGCGTAAATTGTTAAAATATCCAATTAGAACTCGCTTGCAAGTCCGTAATACGGAAAAATTCCAAGTATGAATTATCGGATACCGATCCGATGACGATCCGATCGAATCCAAACATATTTCAAATCCGAAACAAGCTAACTTATGATTTTTCAAGGCTTATACACTAAATCGGTCAATTGGAGCGTAAATTATTAAAATATCCAATTAGAACTCGCTCGCAAGTCCGAAATACAGAAAAATTCCAAGTACGAATTGTCGGATGCCGAGCCAATCAAATCCAAACCTATTTCAAATCCGAAACACGCTAACTTATGATTTTTCAACGCTTAGACTCTAAATCGGTCAATCGGAGCGTAAATTGTTAAAATATCAAATTAGAACTCACTCGCAAGTCCGAAATATGGAAAAAATTCTAAGTACAAATTATCGGATGCCGATCCGATCGAATCCAAACCTATTTCAAATCTGAAACACACTAACATATGATTTTTCAATGTTTAGACTCTAAATGGGTCAATCGGAGCGTGAATTGTTAAAATATCCAATTAGAACTCGCTCGCAAGTCCGAAATGTGGAAAAATTCCAAGTACGAATTATCGGATGCCGATCCGATGACGATTCGATCGAATCCAAACCTATTTTAAATCCGAAACACACTAACTTATGATTTTTCAACGCTTAGAGTCTAAATCGGTAAATCAGAGCGTAAATTGTTAAAATTTCCAATTAGAACTCGCTCACAAGTCTAAAATATAAAATAATTCCGAGTACAAATTATCGAATGCCGATCCGATGACGATCCGATCGAATCCAAAGCAATTTCAAATCCGAAACACGCTAACTTATGATTTTTCAATGCTTAGACTATAAATGGGTCAATCAGAGCGTAAATTGTCAAAATATCCAATTAGAACTCACTCGCAAGTCCGAAATACGAAATAATTCTAAGCACAAATTATCGGATGCCGATCCGATAACGATCCGATCGAATCCAAATATATTTCAAATCTGAAATACGCTAACTTATGATTTTTCAACACTTAGACTATAAATGGGTCAATCGGAGCGTAAATTGTTAAAATTTCTAATTAGAACTCGCTCGCAAGTCCAAAATACAAAATAATTATAAGTATAAATTATCGGATGACGATCCGATCGAATCCAAATATATTTCAAATCCGAAACACGCTAACTTATGATTTTTCAACGCTTAGACTCTCAATTATAAATATAAACTATTTTTTTAACAAATACATGTTAATTACAGGATGTGCAGCATCAGGGGATGAGAGCACCAGTGTTGGTGCCGGGCGGCGTGGGGTGGTTGAGATAGGGCACACAACTTCCCTCAGTTTTGGATTATGTAAAAATAATTTTGTAATAAATATGTGGTCATTTTTTGGTCTTGTCTATAATTGTCTGGTATCGTGGTAATATTTGATAATTTGCGGTAATATTTGATAAATTGCGGTAATTGTCAATTATAAATATAAACTATTTTTTTAACAAATACATGTTAATTGCAGGATGTGCAGCATCAGGGGATGAGAGCACCAGTGTTGGTGCCGGGCGGCGTGGGGTGGTTGAGATAGGGCACGCAACTTCCCTCAGTTTTGGATTATGTAAAAATAATTTTGTAATAAATATGTAGTCATTTTTTGGTCTTGTCTATAATTGTCTGGTATCGTGGTAATATTTGATAATTTGCGGTAATATTTGATAAATTGCGATAATAGTTGATTTTGTCAATTATGGTAATATTTGAATATATTGTGGTATTATTTGATAAATTGCGATAATATTTGATAAATTATGGTAATAGTTGATTTAATCAATTATGGTAATATTTGAATATATTGTTGTATTGTTATAAATCACAGGAATTAAAACATATTATTTAAGTAATTTTTTTTAAAAAAAATTATGTATTTTTGCCGACGGAAATTATTATTTTCGTCGGTAATAATCTATTTTATTTTTTTAAATAATTTATATATTCACGACGGAATTTATAACGTCCGTCGGTAATAACCTTATATATTACCAACGGAAGGTAATATTTCGTCGGCAAAAAGCTTATATATTGCCGACGGATAATAATATTCCGTCGGCAAAAGTCTTTTATATTTATTATTAAATATTCATATATTACCGACGGACACAAAATATCCGTCGGTATTAATAATTAATACCGACGGATATTTTGTGTCCGTCGCCGATTTTTCCCGACGCCTTTTTTCCCGACAGACTAGCGACGGAAATGACTTCCGTCGCGATAAAGCTTTACCGACGGAAAGCTAACTTTACCGACGGATATTTGCCGTCGGTAAAAACTGTTTTTTTTGTAGTGGGTCATATATAGATCTTCAAGAACTCTTCTTGACCCGCTCTTTTGTAACCACATCCATCCCCATTTGTTCCTATGTGTGATCATCTATGCTCATAGTTGGTTGCATATGTGGTCCAAAACATCCATACCGTATATACGGTCATGCACAAAGTTAGTCCAGATTGTACGACTACTCGCTCCGCCTCATGTGTGGTCCGAAGTCATATGTGTGGCCATATAATCCAACGATTATTTTATTTTTTTCCAAATGACTTAAAATAGTCGCCCTGAACCATGGAATCACCGTGGTCCAGCCAACAACACTTGTCCCCACCTGTTTGATCACCCAGCACTTATGATGGGAGCCCCCTAGGGTTCTCTCGGTGGTATGTAGATCTCAACAATACGGAACCGTCCAAAGGGATGGAACTAATAGGTGTTGATGGCCGAACCCCATAAGTTAAGGGCTTTTTTTTGTTATTGTTGTTGGGATTATACGATCGATTAATTAATGAGTTGCATGCGTGCCTGAATAGTTGGGTTGCGTGACCACATATCCCAATTGGCGTACATGCGGTTGTACGGTCACACAATCACATACAAGAATGGGGACCAAGGATCACACAAACCGCATACTCCCACCTGACAACATTACTCGCGAACAAGATCGTTCCCAATTTCAATCACTATCAACGACTTGAAGGAAGAAAGAAATGTTTTGGCACATAATTAATTTTTGTTCTTCACATTCTATCGTAGAAGACTTTTTTTTTTATAGAACCCCTCCTGGAGGAGGTAGGGTTAGGTAGCCCCCGGCCAGTTATATTAAAATCAATTAGCTTACAATGTGATTACAGAGACCAAGAGCCACATCATTAAAGTTCTTGATCCATAAGATGATCCAAATTTTAAAGGTAGAGATTACTGAACTCCTCAACACCTTTTCTCTAGACTCCTTCCCATTGAAAACGTGGTTGTTCCTCTCTAGCCATAGGACCCAGATGATACTCAATGCCAGAATGTCCCAAGGTGCGCGAATCTCTCGACTGGCCCTCCTCCTCCTCCTTCAAGAGGACTAGAGTGCCTTTAAGGTCCTCGGGTGAGAGAAAACACCGCATCTCTTTACAAAGTAATCCCACACCTTCTTAGCCACTGGACAACCGATCAAGAGGGGGTAGCGGTCTCCTCCTCACACTTCTGGTGCGGGATTCTCAAGGTGCGGGATTTGTACAGGCAAGGTTACACCATCACTTTGGGGAACTGCCGTAGCATCAGATTCTGAGAGGACATGTGGCTGGGTACCACTCCATTTCTCCAACTCTTTCCAGACCTCTACGCATTGGCTCGTAACCCGAGAGCCCCGATCAGATCCCAAGCTCGGGTTACACACGTCCATCTACAAGCGCCTCGCTCGCAAGAGAGGCAATAGGAGCTTGAAGACTTGAGGGCCATTCTATCATCTGCCCCTTTCAGGCCGGTGGGAGATGAGGTCGATATAAGACTAGAATGCTATTTTTCTTTTTTTTTCTTCTGTTTTTCGCAACTCAATTGGTTTTTATATAACAATGGTTTTACCTTTTTATATCCATAAGTCAAACAATAGGGTACTTGCAATCATAACAAATTAGCAATCATTTATTTATTTTTATTTAGATTAGGGTTCCACTTCGGTAGCGATTCGGTACTAGGGGTGGGACTTGGGCGGGTTGAAGGGTCTGCCCATGCCCAACCTGACTTGCACAAACCTTTGCCCGTTTTGCATGTGGAACCCGTGGACGTCCAACCCGTGCTTGCCCATTCTAGTTCCTCGGGTTGCCCAATTTGCAAAATAATAAGCGAGTTGGGCAGGTTGCCCAATTATAAATGCTTGTGCACATAAATAGATGGAAAAAGAATCCAACAGATTTATGAATCGAATAAAAAAAATCTTTGATTTGCATAACAAAAACATAAAGTCCAACCCATATCCTCACATATTTCAAACGAATTCTTATCATTCAACATCAAATAGGCAGTCTTTGATTTCCATAAAAAAAACTATCAAAGCATTCAACATTAGTGTCACTTCCTCGGGTTCCTCGGGTTGGGGAGATTGGTGCCCAAATCCGTCCAAATTAAAATCGGGTTGATATTTTTTTGTCCAAACCCGTCCAAGTTTTTAACCAGTTTTGCCCATGTTTGTCCATTGTTCGGGTTGGGCGGGTCGGGTTCGGGTCAGACCCGCCCAAGTCCCACCCCTATTTGGTACCAGACCGAACCCATCTCCATCGTCTCTCTCATTTTCCTTGGAGCAATATTCTAGGTGCCATGGGATGAGCCCTAGGTGGATGCCTGAGATCCACCGTAAGGCCATCCGACGGTACCAAGGTACTGAAGTTGTAGAATTTTTTTTAATTTTAAAATAATAAATGTGAGAATCTATATAGCATGTGAAGTCGGTATTGTGCTAACTAGGCCAAAATCACTCGGAGACAAGCTCTCTCTCTCTCTCTCTCTCTCTCTCTCTCTCTCTCTCTCTCTCTCTCTCTTCCGTGTGGGGGGGGTGCCACGCCGAAGATGCCCGCTTGGTGCCAATCGGTACATGCACTAGTATGATATAACTCAAGATCTGCTGACAAGAAGGGAGGAAGGACATATCCACTAGTTATAGCAACACCACCTGCAATTACTCCAGCCACATTGTTTCCACTTCTCTGTGGGTGGATGTGGGTGACGCACACCTCCCTCCACAGTTAGGCTGATGTGTTGAACCACATGGTAGCCAGACCATGCGTACGTGTGCTAACTGATACACTGAGATTCTTTGAAAGCAACACTTTGCCAAACTTCAAGATGTAGACTCCCCCCCCCCCCCATCGGGCAAGGAAGTCGCCGCACCAGCGGAAGCCGCCACACGAAGCAGGAGCACACGGGTGAGGAAGTCGCCACACCAAGTGGGAGCACACCGCAGCTGAGCAGGGAAGCCGCCACATCGAGCAGAGAGTCACCACACAAGCAGAAGAAACAGGCCCACCATGAGAACGTCGCAACACCGAGCGAAAGTATCCACAGCGGGGCATGGAAGCTGTGGCCACTGGTCACTAGAGGGAGAAGCAACACTGATTGTTGATAACGAGGAGAGAGAAAAGGGAAGAGAGAGAAAGCATGGTGTAGTTTTTGGGATCCTTATATTTTTTTTCCAGTCTTTTAATTATCTAAAAACCAACCAATAATTTTCTCTCTTTTCCTCGATTAATACAATAGAACACATTATACATATATGTGTTAATTTGGACAGCTCCACTGGGGATCTAGATGGACTAAACTTGCCTTCAGCTTCTATAAGTTCCAATCAGGCTTGGCCCGCTTCGTGTTGGGCATGGCCTCATCCCGAGCCACATGGGCCTAAAACCTTGGCCCACCATATGGGCAGACCTGGGCCAAGCTTATTAGCCCAATGGGCACCTCCGTTGATTCAAGCAATACATGCATGCCAATGAATTCAGCACATTTAATATCAAATCTCTTTCTTATTAATAATAAATTGAGCTTTTTTTTCTAAACAGTATTTTTATAAAAAAATTTATTTTATTAGCCACCTAACAAAAATAATTTCAAAAGTAGCCCACCACATGGCTGCCATGACAACTATGTGCTGAAATTTCTTACCAGTAAAACCGGTATGCGGAATACTAGTTTTCAATACCACTTTGATCTTTAAAGTTGGTTTTAAGAAGAGGGACCATCACATTCACATGTCACCTGTAGTGTAAATCGGTGAATAAAATACCGATTTTAAAATCAGTATCACTTATCGATTTTATGGGATAGAAAATTAACCAAATAGCTGATGAGACGGCCACATAGAGGATAAATGGCCACTTTTGAAATTATTTTTGACAGGTGGCCATTAAAGTAATTTTTTTTAAAAAAATACTGTTTTGAAAAAAAAAATCCTAATAAATTTGACGATAGCAAATATTACCTTTATTCCATCTTTCATACCAACCCACATTCGTCCAATGTTATGGATCTCATGTACAAAGGGAGATACAGTCTTGAGGCACACAGCAGCATCCAGTTATCTGTAAACACTCGATCATCACCGCCTTTTATCGGTCTTTAACTATTACGGCGCATTGCCAAAGTTCCGCAAGAAAGATTATAGCAGTGATTAACTGCACAATTTAAAGCAATAAATGTTTTGTCTCTGATGTCTGGACATAATGTCATTTTCTTTCGGTTGTAACTCCGACGACTACGTTGCTCACCTGCATCAAAACAACATGAAGCAACACCTACACTTCAGCAGCTGAAACATATAATCCATAAGTTGCAGATGAAATTCATTTCCCAGTGATAGCAAAGGAGGAGGGGGGGATTACCAATTTCCCGCTTTCATCCACTGACATAGGATTCTCGACAACAACGGTCTGGCTCGGGATACGTGGCGGTGCCTACAGCACACCACAACAAAAAGATTCGAGGATGTAAGGGAACGCAACATTCAACTATTGGTCTTACCATATATATATATATATATATATATATATATATATATATATATATATATATATATATATATATATATATATATATATATATATATGGGAAATGAGTTCCTATGACATGTCATAGGGAGTACCCTATGACATATGGTGAGTTAGTAACCCTAGAATATTTAGAATGTTCTGAATTTTTATGAGGATGATCACCCTATCTTAGATAGAACCCCTGCAAAAAATCGGCTCATTCTAAAACTTCTAGAGGCATCAAATATGATTTTCAATTTAACGGTTAAAATGGATGGCCGATAAAGCTTCTAGCATTTGATACCCCAACAAGTTTTAGAATGCTTTGATTTTTTGTGGACATTCTATCTAAGGTAAGATGATCACTCTCAAAAAAATTCAGCACATTCTAAACATTCTAGCATTACTAATTCACCATATGTCATAGGAACCCAGCCCTATATATATATATATATATATATATATATATATATATATATATATATATATATATATATATATATATATATAGAGAGAGAGAGAGAGAGAGAGAGGAAACGGGAAATGAGCTGCCAGCCCATTTTGACGAAATGGGCAGCCACCTATTTAGAGGAAACTTACCTCCATATGTCGGTGATTTGATGCACCATTGAGTTTTAGAATGTGTTGAGTTTTTGTGATTATAAGCACTTTACCTTAAAAAACTCACAAAAAATCGGCACATTCTAAAACTCTTAAAAGGTATCAAATGTTAGAAGTTTATCGACCGCCCGCTCTAATCATTAATTTAAATTCTAACATTTGATGACTCAAGAAGTTTTAGAATGTGCTGATTTTTTTGTAGGTGTTCTATCTAAAGTAAGATGCTTATCTTTACAAAAAAATCATCACATTTTAAAACTCCTATGTGTATCAAATCACCGCATATGGAGGTAAGTTTCCTCCGAACGTCTGAAGGCTCCCTTTTCTTATATATATATATATATATATATAGAGAGAGAGAGAGAGAGAGAGGATATGGGGTATAGGCTGGCAACCTATTTCAATGAAATGGGTAGCCGCCCATATATATATATATATATATATATATATATATATATATATATATATATATATATATATATATATATATATATAGAGGCATGCTTGGTTGCGCTGTGCGCTGCCGAACCGGATGTGCGCTGCGCACACGGGCCGTCCGATCCGGGACGATCAAACGGCCCGGCTGATTCCCGCTCCCGCTCCCGCTCCCGCACCGCACCGCACAGCCTGCACCGCACCGCTCCCGCAACCGTCGGATCGGATCGGACCGCACCGCACCGCTCCCACAGCCTGCACCGCACCGCTCCCGCACCGCACCGCACCGCTCCCGCACCGCACCGCACCGCTGCACATTTCGCTGTTACTGTAGCGGCTACAGTAACAGCGAAATGTGTTACGGGCCGTTCGATCGAAGAGTTAGATGGGAATCGAGTGGCCAGAAACACATTTCGCTGTTACTGTAGCCGCTACAGTAACAGCGAAATGTGCAGCGGCCGCTCGATCTCAAATCCGATCCGATCCGACGGTTGCAGGAGCGGTGCGGTGCAGGCTGTGCGGTGCGGTGCGGTGCGGTGCGGGAGCGGGAGCGGGAATAGGCAGGGCCGTTTGATCGTCCCGGATCGGACGGCCCGTGTGCGCAGCGCACATCTGGTTCGGCAGTGCACAGCGCAACCAAGCATGCCTCTCTCTCTCTCTCTCTCTCTCTCTATATATATATATATATATATATATATATATATATATATATATATATATATATATACATAAAGAGAGAGAGAGAGGATATGGGGTACAGGCTAGCAACCTATTTCGATGAAATGGGTAACCGCCCATTTGATGCCACTAGGAGTCTTAGAATGTGCTGATTTTTTGTAATCATAAGCATCTTACCTTAGATAGAACACCCACAAAAAATCTGCACATTCTAAAATTCTTAGGGACATCAAATGTTATATTTTAGATTAACGGTTACAAAGGACGTTCGATATAGCTTCTAACATTTGATGCCCCTAAAAGTTTTAGAATGTGCTGATTTTTTGTGGGTGTTCTATCTAAGATACAGTACTTATGCTCACAAAAAATCAGCACATTTTAAAACTCCTAAGTGCTTCAAATGGGTGACTGCCCATTTTGTCGAAATAGGTTGGCAGCTCATTTCCTGTTTCCTCTCTTTATATATATATATATATATATATATATATAGAGAGAGAGAGAGAATACGGGGTATGAGCTGACAGCCTATTTTTTTTCATTTGGGCTGTCAGCTCACCACCGTCCGATTAAATCACAAACCGTTAAAAAATTTTACAAAAAAATCGCACCAAAACCCAAACCGATCTCTCTATCAACCCCGATGTCTCTCTCTCCCTCTCTCGCTGAAAGCCTCCGGCGTCATCCCCGCCGGCAGCATCCCCCTCCCCGACGGCGAGCCCCCTCCGGCAGCATCCCCCTCCCCCTCCGGCACCGGATCCGCCTCCCCCCTCCGGCATCACCCCCTCCGGCGGCAGCCCCCTTTTCCTCCCCCTTCGGCGCGGGTCCAAGCCTCGACCTCAGCCCCGTCGCGCCGGAGGGGGAGGGAAAGGGGGCTAGTCGTCGGGGAGGGGGAGGTTGGTCGGGGTCGGGGGCTGCCGCCGGAGGGGGTGACGTCGGAGGGTGGAGCCGGAGGGCCGTCGAGCTGCGCCGCCTGCGCCCCGCGCCCCGGCCAACGCCGGTGCCGGGCGGGTGCTGCTGCCGCTCGCGAGACGGAGGTCGGAGCCGGGCTGCTGGTCGGAAGGGGCTGGAGGTGGGGGTGCCGGAGGGCCGTCGGGCTGGTCGGAGCCGGGCTGCTGGTCGGAGGGGGCAGGAGACGGAGGTGGGGGTGCCGGAGGGCCGTCGGGTTGGTAGCCTGGTGCTCGAGATCGAGAGAGAGAGATGGGTGACAGTGGTAAATTTTTTTTTTTAAATGGACGGTTCATGATGGGGGATCGGAGGGCTATTAGCTGACAGCCCAAAGTTGCAAATGGGCTGTCAACTCATACCCCGTATTCTCTCTCTCTCTCTCTCTCTCTCTATATATATATATATATATATATATATATATATATATATATATATATATATATATATATATATATATATATATATATATATATATGGGTCAGGATCGGATGACCCAGCAAATTTTGACCCATTAATAACCCAGCACCCTTTGATGCACCTAGAGATTATAGAATGGGCTGATTTTTTGTAGACATGTCGTCTATGGTATGTTGATCACCCTCACAAAAAATCAGCCCATTCTAAAACCTCTAGGTGCACCAAATGCAATCTTCAAATCAACGGTTTTTTACTGTCAATTTTAACCGTTAATTTGAAGATCTCATTTGATGCACCTAGAGGTTTTAGAATGGGCTGATTTTTTGTGAGGATGA